>JAAAKG020044844.1:0-18743 GCA_010014905.2 Druon quercuslanigerum
AAGGTCATGTACAGATCAAATATTTAGTTTAAGGCAAATCACAGAAAAAAGTTTGAGAGTGGGCAAAAAAGTTTTCTTTGCATGTGTTGACCTAGAAAAAGCTTTCTACAAGGTAGATAAAAGCAAACTTTAGAAAATTCTGAAAGATTACGGTATAAATGGATGGCTTCTACAAGCTATAAGAACAATATATATGGGTGGCAAAGCGAGTGTAAGGGTAAATGGGAAATTGAGTGAATGGTTCGATATTATACAAGGCGTTAGACAAGGACGCGTTATGTCTTCATGGGTATTTATATTATTTATGGACAAGTGTTTAAGAATAGCTCTTTTCGACGAAGAAGGTGTGGATCTCGAAACATTGAGGGTACGTGGGTTAGCGTTTACAGGCGATAAGGTTAATTTCGTTATTTTCAATAACTTTTCATAATAAGAGTTTATAAAAAAAGTTGTGGGTCTTTTTAGGTTAGACAACTTTTTTTGTCACTTTGTCTTTTGTTTTAAATTTTATTATGTTTTTACGAAAAAAGCAGAAACTATCCGTTCTATCAAAAAGTGGATTTTTGTGCGTACCAAAATTTGAATTTTTGATTTTTCAAAGAGATTACAAAAGTTGTTATAATAGACTTGGAGAGCTATCAAAAAGAAACAATTTTTTGTTTTTGTTTTATTTCTCGTATCGTGCGCTGTTTGGCTTAAAATATTCATTTTAATTTTTTTATTTTTAAAATGCTATAATTCTGACCATTTTTCAACGGAAAAAGTCGTAAGGATATATTTTGAAAAAAATGGTTTCAAAAGTTTTGAAAGTACTCTAACTTTATCAACTTTTTGTCTACAATAGCTATCCAACAAGGTAATCCTTTCTTATCACACCCTTATAGTGTGTTAAATGGAAATCCAATCAGATAATTTCTTCAAACGTTATTGTGTTTACAAACTACAACGACGCAGCAACGACAACGACAGACAGATACCGACGAAAAAACTACTTTTTTTTGTCAAGGAGCCTAAAACGTCGACATTTAATGGAAATCACAAAAGTTATTTTTTACGTAAAACCAATAACTTTTCATGATGATAAAAATATAAAAATTTCAATTTTTAACTTTTGAATATGTTTTTATGTTAGAAAAATATATCTAATAAATCTTAATATTAAACTTTTTAAAATGAAATAACAATTTAAAATTCTAGAAAAGAAATGAAAATATTCCATTTAGATTTTAATTTCTAATTATAAAATGTTAATCGCTTTGAATTAAAAATGATTTAAATTTAAAAGTTTTCACTGCAGTTTTGTTAACAGTTACAGTGTTCCTTTTTATCTTGGTACTAAGTAGACTAATTTTTTTGCTTTTAATTTGCATTGAATTTATTTATCTTGGAGTAAAAAAAATCAAATGATTTAGCCTGCGCTGGATAATTCTAAACAGACCTGCCTTACCAGTTTTATTGTAGGAAAAAATGTTGAGATCGTGTATAAAACTGAGGTGCTTGAAAATGAAGTCTACTATGTAGAAATGTACCGTCTTAAACATCAGTATTAGGTAGTAAAGCGATCCTGTATCCTTCAACGGCATTGAATTAAACTGTGCTTAAAATCTGAGCCCTTAGGTATTAGTTAACCCTTTCAGGATACAGCGTTATTAACATTTCCTTTCTGTTCATATTGAATAACATACATTAAATAAATATCCAAGAATTTTTCTAGCTTGCTTACTCAATATTTCAATATGATCCTTAAACCATAATTGGGAGTTAAAATTGAATCCTAGGTAAATAAAAATAATTAAATTCAAAACTCTATAATACGTAACCACTGAACTGTTTCTTAGATTTAGCGGCAGCTTATTCCTCAAGCACTGTTTATACAACATGTCTAGATCATTCCGTAGATGCACAAAAGCACCTATCTGTCTTATCCTCCTAAGCATCTTCGTATCGCCCGAAAATAATACCATTGCTTAAGAGATCGTATCAGTTACGTCATTACTGTAGACAATCTAAAAATAGGTCCAAAACATGGTCCACACAAGACTCTCGATTTAGTCTGATAAGTTTCAGAAGAGTGACCTGCGAACTGAACATATAGTGATTGCTATTGTTTAGAAAATTCGAAATAAGCCTACGAAGATTAGATGATAAATTAGGGTCACGTAATGTTGTTGATCATAGCCGGGGGTTCACCTTACCAAAAGCCTTTGAGAAATCGAAGTACATTTTACATCAGCTTGCTCCCCAGTCTTTAGCGTTTCCCCGGTATACTCTGTAAATTCACCCAAGTTAGTAACTGTATATTTCCTCGGTACGAAACCATGTTGCACATGATTCAATGGGTTTATTTCCATTGTGCTTAATAAATTCAACTCTTGCAAGCAAGGTTGAATTTTCTGCTTGCGTATGTGAAATTTGTATCTTGTTCCCAAAGAGAGCCCTTCCTCCCAAGTCACCACACCGTCTTCTATCACATCTTCATATTGAAAGTAGACGTTTACATAGTATACCGCAAAAATGATAATTTTGTCTTTAATATTTAAATAATTCTGTAATCTATAAGAAAACCAGGTATGGTAATAACTGGCCAACGACTTACACTTTAGAGTAGGAATAGATGATTCACTGATTTCCTTTAAAATAACATCATAAAGATATTTGCACGCTACTTTCGAATCATTAATCTCATAGAAATTTTTTAAATTAACTTTAGCTAGTGTAGCGATTCTTTTATCCTAACATTCTTATTCGATTTGTTGACTTAATTAGTGACCGACAGATTTGAAATTTGTACCCAAAAATAGAGATTGCCCTGATAATAATTTAAAGAGAGATCTGTAAATGAATCAAAAATATTGTTGCGAGTTAAAACAAAATATATTCATAAAAAAGGAACAAACAAGGGAGACATAAACGTCATAAACTGTTCACGATGCGACAGGACTTAACCGCCAAAATCAAGACTAACAAAAGACATTCAACATTCATTCAATAATGATCCCTACATTCCGAGCATATAAATGATAGATTAAAATAAAACACATAAATAAATTTAAACATAATGGTCCAAGGTATATCCACAAGGCGCTGTTATTTACAAACGATTCGTTTACTTGTTTGGTTCGGAGAATATCCTGCACATCGCTCAGTAGAGAAAGCCCGTTGAGGTGTGGCATGATGTTGCGATTCAAATTTGAAATGCTGGTAACCGGAAAATAGTAAGTCTGCACTGATCGTTTAGGAACTTTGTCAAGACCTTTTTAAAGCTCTTTATGTTTCCACTATCCATCCATTTTTTTTAGTGTCGTAGATTGTAAAAATCTTCAGAAAGGAAATCACATCCAAAATAATGCCACACTGAAACATAATTCGAATCCTCACGCCTTACACTTGATATCCTTTTTTACACTTGATTTCTCGCCATCAACATTATTTGAACGTTTAATTGATTTATAAATAACTTTAAATTAGACGGTTTGTTGCTCACTTAAAATGTGGCGTTTGGAGATACATTTATTACACACAAGCCGAAACTTTGGCACACGTTAAAATTTTAATTATATACAAACATTAGGTCTAGACTGTACGAGTGATTGAGAGACAAGAATGATGCTTTCGATGATATTTCACATATTCCTCACACACTCCCCACTCTCATTAATTTCATTAGCATACCCTGATTGGTCCTTCTCCTGGAGAGTTTGAAGTGAATTATTCTAGAGCTAAATTCTTATACATTTATACTCAACAAGTGCCTTCGAAAATGAATTACGATTACCTTTCCAAAATTAAAAATAACTTTTTTCTTTATTCATAAACCGCCTCAATGGGCTTAAGTAAAAACACGAATAGTCTCCTTTTTTAAATAAAATCAAATCTAAAAATTTATACCCCTCCCCCACACCATTCCCTTCCTCACCAAGCGATTCGCGCTTACTTGGAAAGGTAAATGGATTAATGGTACAATAATAATCCTAAACTTACAAAACGCACCAATAATCACGCAGTTGCAATCTATCAGTAAAATGGGATGGTACTCATCGTCATTTTTCATGTTATCTAAAGTGGTTTTTCCTATAAGCACAGATTTCGCAAAAACTTATTCTAAATTTTATGATTTAACTTCAAGATTTTGCTGTGTTTAGTTGAATCCATAGATCCAGAAAGTTCGCATAGTTTATTAACCCTGATATCGGAAAGAATACCTTGAACAGAATCATTGTAGTTCCTTATATTGAAATCTCCAGCAATAATCACATTTTTTAATAGTTCAATTATTTCCATTTTATTCAAAATAATGTACTTTTTTCAAAATTTCACCTAATCTAAAATTATTTAATTTGGAAGGCTTTAAATTAAAAATCCTTCAACATAAATATACAGGGTGTTCAAAAAGTTTCGATACACCTCAATATCTCTCCAGGTAAATATTTTTTCAAAAAGGTCAAGGTCATTCTTGAAGTAACTTTTAACGAGGAATCCAGTGGTGACCTTAAATTTGACCTTGAATTTGATCTTCAAGGTTATTTCAAGGTCAATTTTGTTTTTTTAAATGGGAACCTCTATTTTACAGATTGGTCCCAATCCATGAACTGAGTACATGTTTGGGCGTAAAATTTTCCGCTCTTTTGATTGCCGTTGTCAAAAATAGGGGTTCCTATATAAAAAAACAAAATTGACCTTGAAATAACCTTGAATATCAAGTCCAAGGTCAAATTCAAGGTCACTACTGGATTCCTCGTTAAAAGTTACTTTAAGAATGACCTTGAACTTTTTGAAAAAATATTTACCTGGAAAGATATTTAGGTGTATCGACACTTTTTGAATACCCTGTATATTTTTTAATTTTAAGTGCTTTCAATTCGAAATTATTGATTCAACAATTTTAAGACTCTTTACATTTCAACATTTGTTTAATAATGCAAGCTTGCATTTACAACAGCTGCGTCAATCAAATTTTAGTTGATTTAGTAATTGCAAGAATAAATATTTTTTGGTTAAAAGTTGAACTTAAGGCGCCACTAGAATGTGGCAGTATCATAGATGAGAATTGAAACGAACCGGCATCGACGCCTACCTGAGGTTATTATCGTCCGAATAAAAACAACCATGTCCCGCGATTTAATAGATATGCTCGGTACTTTCAATTGCATATTAACTAAAATTATTCTCTACCCGAGGGTATGGGTGGTAGGAATTGATGATGATCATATGGATGAATGTTCGCTTCATAGGTATATGTAGATTTTGTAGGTTAGTCTACATTTTGATTTATTTTGCATCATGAAAAAAATAAGCTGCATATTTCATATTTATCATCAGCTCATTTTATGCAATCCTTAAAAATCGCACTACATCCTTGAACGCTATAGAAAACCCAATTAAAAGTAGGTCGCTATCCGTGACCGGGCAACAATTTGTTCTAATTTCTATTTACCGGATGTGCTTTAGGTAGGATTAGATAAAAGTTGATTAGAAATTAGAAATTATCAGTAATTAAAAACTATAGCAATTGGGGAACGTAAAAGGTAGGAAAAATATTTATAAAAAAATGACCACAAGACAAATATATGTACGCTGTTTTTTTAAAACAGTCTTTGACTTGGATAAAGCTTCTAATTCATACCAAGCGTACTGGTGCACACAAATAAGAAAAAAAAGTTTAATTTTGAAGAAAAAAATGCCACCAAAATGTTTTGAAACAAAATTAAAACCGAGATTGAACAATAATTGAATCATATTCAGTATTACTAATACTAAAAACAATTCAATAGTTTTTAAGTCTTTACATTTACCAACAGAGCGAAGATAACTAATGTTCAAAATGGTTTCGTAAGAAAATTATCTGAAAAAAAATTGAATCGTTAGTTTTTCCTGCGTAAGGTGGACCAAACAGGCCTTGGATTTTTTGTGTGTGAGAATTTATGTTCTCAACACCAGCAATCCTTCAAATATCGATAAAGACGTATTTTTTCTTTTAAGACAACTTGATATTTAAGGGTTCCGGGAACTCCATTTGGTTTAAGATATATTTTCCAATAGAAAAAAATAGGTTTTTAACCATTTTTGACAAAATTGGCCATATCGGTCATATTGAGCTGTATCCCAAAATTTCTATTTATAGTTATACATAAAAACCCAATCCAAAATACATTTGAATTTGATCCTCCGAACATGTTTTATGAATTCCTAAAATACCGATAAATGAAAAATGGGGTTTTGCGAGTACTTAGCACTCATTATTTGTTGCCGATTGTTTTGGTATAAATTGTTTTATACATGAAATACTACTTTCTCCTGATAATCAGATGTTTTAAAAAACCATAAATCAATAGAGTATTTTTTTAATAATATTGTTTCAGAATAATGATACAAATTTGAGGGTTTTTTCTGAAACGTTCAACTTTTTAATGATCAATTTCCAACTATCTTCTCTTAGAGCAATGCTAGAAAGTTTCAATTTTTTATGAAAGTTTCACATTTCTTGTGTTTTTGGAAATATTAATAAATAATAAATTAACAAAGAAGGAAATCTTTTTAAAATAGTATTCTATTCTAACTCAAATGAAGCATCTTTACTTTTTGCTAACACCTAAAAAATTGTAATTTAAAGAAAAAGGCGAAAATTACAGCAATGTATAAATAAAAATGTTGTGCGCATACTTTTTACTTTTAGGACCCCTCCTTTTCCCTATTTACTGAAGAAAATGAGTTTTCATCGATGATAAAATGAGAAAAAATAAGCAAAAAATAAATAAATTTTTTACGACCTTATTTTAGAACAAAAATTACAAAGGAAAGAAATTTTATAATAAATTAATTATCTTTCAAGTTCATTAATTGATTGCACATAACTAAAAAATCAAAGAAAAGTTTCAAATCTTATTAAAGACCACCAATTTCTGAAATTGCACTTAAAAATATAGTTATAAAAAACAAGAAATTATTTAAATAATTACTTTTGTTAACTTTGATTCATTATCACATCGCTCTAATTTAAGAATTGACAATAAGTTGAAAATTTTAGATGAAACCGCAAATTTCTAGCATTAAACTCATAGAAGATAGTTATAAACAATAATACATTTTTTAAACAAGTATGTCTGTTAACTTTGATTAATTATTATCTTACTGTGAGATGATACATTTGTTAAAAAGATCAAATTTCTTTAAATCTTCAAGAACATTAAAAATACAGTAAATAAAAATTTTTAATCCTTCCTGATTCACACTAGGTAGATAAAAAACCGTCATTTGATCGACCAAAAACTCTTACACTAAGCTGGCCACAAAAGACATAACATCAAAATTCAGTGAAAAATAACGGACAGTCTAGTACAAAATTCTCGATTCAAGAACGGTGTCTGGAAGTCTGCAAATAGCCTTGATTCTAAATCGGAGGAATCCAAACGCAAACAGTCAGTGCCGTCTGAACCATTTCTGTTGGATTTTTCTCCGTAGCAAAAGATATTTGTTTAATTTAATTTTTTTTTTATTTAGTACATATCATAATTTAGATTTGAAGAAAAAGTACAATGTCAGCAATCCGTTACACAAAAGAATAATGTTTTTTCTGCTTACTTACTTCAAACGTTTGCGGCCTCTGTCTCTCGCTCTCTTAAACCATTCTATCAGCTCAGCTTCCAAAACCACATTATTACTTCTTTTTGACGATCTGGTGTTCTGGTATTCATAGTTTTAATCTTATTGTTCTAATCAGCTTTTTGAGCTAATAACTGCTTTCACTTTACCTGTAAGCTCAGATTCCTCTTCAAACGACAAATACCGTCTCTTATTTTTCGTCGGCATTTTCACAAATCGTAACATAATCGAAATCAAAACACCTCGCTAAATATTGAAAAAAAAACTGACACATGTGATGACAGCTGAAAAAAATCCTGGCTACGCCGCTACTGGTGGTATTGTATCAATGACAACCTTCCCTCCATCTCGCGAGCTAAGAAATTGCAGGGGCCAGCACTTCTAGGAATGCCTAAGCCGCGGGATCTTAAACCGCGGTTCTGGTGTATAAGAGACACATTTGAAGATAGACGTCCTAAGCATAGCCTCGCGCTGCTAATGCTTGTTATTCGAATGCATTCTGAGTTTCCATAATGAAATCCTTTGTGGCATTTTATTTCATACTCCTGGTGTTTTACATCATATGGTATGCGGATACCAGGTAATCATTTTAGGAACATGATAGAGCATGCAGTGGCTACTGGGCGTGGATAAATCTAAAGCTCGATCAGGATAACCATGATGGAGTGCTTTCGATGCGTTATGGACTTTACGACGTGCAGGTCACTACCGTGGAAAAAACGGCTTGCCGTTACTCGCGTAACGAAAAAGATATTCGCGTTACAAAAAAAAGTATGCTCTGTCTCGTTGTCGGTAATGGACACAGAACAAAGTTCTGTCACCATTCGGTGAGGAAAATAAACATCACTATTGGACAGATTGTGACTGTCATATTCGTATGCTACGAACACAAGTTTGTTATACGATAGCAAAAAGCATCGTGCAAAAATGCGTTAAAGTGCATCTTTCCCATTAACCACAAAAGGTATGGCAAATGTGACTTTATTGTCCATTATTTTTTTACGGCTTGGGTTTTTTAAGCTTTTACCTATTTTATTAACACTACTTTTATTTCCTTACGACCATTCCATAAAATTCCTTTACAAGTAGAACGAATAAAATAATCAGGGTGGCCACAAAAATTCATTTTCAAAATTCCCTCACTTTTCCCTGATTTTTCCATGACTCATTCTTTATTTTCCCTCACCATTTATATATATATATATATAATCTTATTACTTACATAAACATCCTTTGTGGAAATTTAAATATGAAAAATACAACCTTATTAAAGTAGTCCGGCTATTGGATTGGTCTGAAGAAAAGTCAAATTAGTTTTTCACTTCAGAGAAATATGTCTTCTTTGACATAATGCGTTTTTAAGGGCCCTTTCCAGGTTAAAATGTTGGCTATAAAAAACGTTGAATATTGATAGGGAAATTTTTTTTGGGACAGAAAATATAATGTAAAATTAGAATTACTGCTCATTTATACTTGCTTCCAGAGTATTTGAGCTTAATTTTAGCAAAATTTAGGCAACTGCCGAGCTTGATGAATGAGGTTTACTCGAATCGAGTCAAATCAACATTTAAATTTATATTTTATCTTTATTTAGAAAACATTCTATTTATATTGATCAGCATAAAAATTTGATGCCTACTTTAGTGATTGATGTCATTGCCGGACTGCTTTAAGTTTACTTAAATTCCCTCTTCTACAGAAGATTGACAAACGCTAACCTTTTAACTTTGTAACAAGTACCCCAACCCCAATTACTCCAAATACCTCATCTCTTAAAAAGCCTGAAGGTAATGCCTCATTTACTCAATCCGGCAGAGTCTTTTAATCCCGTACCGTATGCAGACGGCATTTTATTAGAAGCGCCCGCATTCGTCTGAATATTTGGTCAGGGAAGTGGAAATCTTCAGAAAGAAAAAACTTTTAATCACAGCCGGTTACCGACAGACGAGTTTGAATGTAGAAATTTAATAGCATCAACTGTCCACATCCACCCTCGGCGTCAAACCTCCCGCTCAAAAGTAGTTAACGCAGTAAAAACACGACTAAGCAAGACTCCAGAACAGGCACCCATCCGAGCGCTAACCACGCTTCCGTCTGTACTGCACATTCTAGATTTTGACGAGTCGAGAATCACCACCCAGCTACCGCCGTCAGCTGCCTGGCATTTCATATTTAAATATCAAAACTCTAATATTGTAACATTTTCAATATAAAATATTTTATAAATGGAATAAAACAATTCGTAACTTATTTTTTTTTGACTTACTGTGCTCAGAGCTTCTACAGCGTAATTGATATGAAAAAAGTGAAAAAGTGACATATTTAATCCCAAAAAGTGACTTAAAGTAAATTAATGTGTGTTAATAATGCGACTAATGTTATTTTGAATTTTTAAGAATTCAAAAGAATTCGATTAATAAGACATAAGAGCTATTAAAACTAATTGGAAAAAAATATTTAAAATCCGAAAAATTTAATTCCTTTTTCTAAAATTTATAAACAATCGAGATGAGTTTCTAAAAAATTTAGGTAAAATGAAAACAATTCAAAAATGTGAAAAAATTTATATAATTAGTGATTTGAGAAGAATTCAAGTAAAAACAATCCACAGATTTGGAAAGGATTTAAAATAATTCCAGGTGAATTCTAAACTAATTAAAATATTATTATATTATTTTAATCTTTAAAAATGCTCATGAAAATGCCTTAAAATCTTTTTCAAAATTTAAAAGTACCATAAAATCTTAAAAATTCTTTAAAATCACGTTAAAAGATTTAACGTTATCTTTAAAAATATTATGATATTTCAAATCCTGTAAAATATCTTGAAACTCCTTGAAATTTTTCAAAGCTTTTGAAAATTACCTGGTCTTTTTTAAAGTACGTTAAAATCATTAAATTTGTATAGGATCTATTCAATTGATTAAAATCAATAAAAAATTCCCTGGAATATTTCAAAATGTCCTCTAATATGCAAGATTCTTTAAATATTTGGAAATGCCTTGAAATATTTGATAATCTTTGAAATCCTACGGAATACTTTAATATTTGTGAATAAATTCTTTAAAATCCATTGAAGTGGATCCATTGAAATCTTATAATTTTGAAAATTTATGAAAGCAATGAGTTTAGACATTTTCAAATCCCTTGCACATTTTTAAAGCATCTAAAAACTCTTCGGATGTTTTAAAAATATTCTGAGATCGTTTGAAAACCCTTCAAATTATGGAAATCTATTACAAATTCTTGATATTCCATTAAAAAAGACGAAAATACAGGTGAACCTATGAGTAGTGCCGTTTTTGGGGATATAAAAGAGAACGTTTCCGAGAAACCATAAACCCTCACTCCATGTCACTACTCGAGCGGCTGGAGCCTCGAGGATTTTATATCCTACCCTCTGAGTATTGCCACCAGACAAGTGACCCAGAATCGCTGTTTTTCACAATTGAAATAAGTGTATTCGCAGTGAAACTTTATGGCAGTTTCAGTATGAGTTTGACGGCTTTTCGAAATTATGACAGTGTTTTGACAGTTTCAAACATATTGATAGTTGTTTATCAGTTGATAGAAATTTTAACAATTTTGCGAATGTTATTATCCGGCATGTTATCAGTTTTTAGCTTTTCTACAGGATTAAAAATATTTAACACGCACTAGGAAACTACTTCGTTACCGATCATTAACACAGTCAACTATTTATACATATGTTGTCACGTGACTGACAGCTGAGGTTATGTTCTTGTATTATAGTTGTTACTTGTTGGGAAAATAGTGGAATAACGAACACGAGCAAGTACATTTTGTTTATCAACTTATCGTTTCTGAACACGGAAAAAAACTTCATATGAAAAATTGTAGTATATTAAATATTTTCTGGAATACAAAACTATTTATGTATTTTTGACGAAATTACAATTTTCAAAACATTTTATGCACGTAATATTTTTTCGTGAAGATAAAAAAAATAAAATTAAAAGTAGGTAATTGGAGATTGTAGTTCAGACTGTACTGTATTGTTACAGTTTTTTCAGAATTTGTAGTATTAGGAAAAATATTCGAAATTTCGAAAAGCGTTTAAATTATATAAAAATTGTCATAAAGTATAAGTTTCAATGCAAAAATGCACACTTATATTGAAAAAAACAGCGAATTTCAGAAACTTTGCTAGCCGCACTACTCGGAGGTTGGAATATGAAATTCTTGAGGCTCGAGAGGTAGCAAGGAAAGGCGGTCGCTCTCGAGCGAGAATTAGGGGAAGTGACACTATTCCTAGCGGCACTACTTGTAGGTTCACCTGTATTTAAAATCCTTTGAAATCTTTTCAAATCCGTTGAGACATTTTAGCACGCTTGAAAATTTCTTTAAATTTTTAGAAATACTCCAAAATCTTTGAAACTCTGTGAAATGCCTTCGAATTATTAAAGTCTGTTTAAAATGGTAGGAATCTTTAAAAATACCGTAAAATATTCCGCAAGAATTCAAGGAAATTCAGAAGAAGGTGTAGATTCTAATTCAATAGTGTTTAACTCATAAGTATGTTAATTTATTAAAAGAAAAGAGACTAAAGCAATATTTTTATTTAATAATCCTTTATCTTTCCGATTAAACGACATTATCATATAAAACTTACTTAAAAGTAAATAAAAGTAAGTTGGACGGAGATCATTTTTTTCTGATTTCCAGATTTTGCCTGGCCTGGCCTGTCAAATCAGAAATCGTTGGCAGTTTTGGGCAGGTTTAATTTAGGTTATAATTTTTCTTTGTGAAATAAACTGTAACCTGGATTTCCGTGAACTGGTTTCTGCATTCCGAGAATTGATCTGTTCAGCGGTTTCGTCATGAGTGACAAACGGCCTGAGAGTCGCACTCTCGCCACATTAGTTGCATCACGTTACGCCATACCTCAAGTCAAAGGCCATAATTTTAAACTTGCACAAATCCAGTTTCCAGTGTATGTACTTTGACATGAAGCACTGCCCTGAAAATAATGAATTAAGGGATGCAGTGAAAATTTGAATATAAAAAGAGGAGATGTTATGGAGGAATCGCTTCCATTTTGAGTATCGAGATGCGTCATTAAGGATGCGATTAAAAATGTTCTTGTAATAAAATCGCGCGTTAACTTAACGAATGTGAGGCGATGCTTCATCTCGCCGCGTCGCGTCGTATTTATTACCACCGCAATTGGGAGCCAGTCCAAGTCGAACTCATTCGAACTCGTTTCGAACTTGTTCCAAAAGAATGAACGAGGAACGAACCGGGAGAAGTAGTTACACTTGCCCTGCATAATTAGCACGTCGGCTCCCGTTTCTTTGTCCGATCTCGAGCCGCAATCCCTCCATAAGTTCCGATGCACGGGAGCCCTATTCTCTTGCAATAAATCAATTTTAATCGCGCCCTCAAGAGAACGGCGTGTCCTTCCCTTCAAATATACATTTTCTATTTTTTTATTCTCGTCAGTTGAACAATTTATTAAACAGTGTATTAATCCTGATACAATATTACCAGGAAAAAACATAATGAATTATTTCAAAGCACGTAGTTTTCATTTTTAGGGGCTTGAATGCTCAACTGAAACAGAATAACTTTCAACCAAAAAGGGGCATATTTTACACACAAAAATGATTTTCTTTCAAAAGGGACAAATTTTTAACAACATGTGTAAATTTTTAACTAAATTATGAAATTTCCACCACGGGGATGAGTCTTGTACATATACAGACGAGATTTGTAACAAAAATGTTACAATTTGTAATCGAAGGCATGAATTTTTAACTAAAATAATTAATCTTCGATTTAAAAAATGCATTTTAAATAAATAATTTCAACTTTCGACCAAATTGTGTAAAATCCAACAAGACGCAGTTTCAACAAAACATATGAATTGGCAACAAAATACTTAAATTTTGAACTAAGGAAGATGAATTCTTGATAAAAATTTAGTAGTAAACTTTTCGTCTAAAAGAATAATCCTTCGACAAAAAATCGCTTGATACAAGGTTAGAAAACTGGAAATTTTGCTTAGAAAATAAAGTTAATTTTCCATTGCACAATCTTAAATTTTTGGCTTACGTATTTTTAAATTCGAAATAGTCAACATCTTAAATTCTAAAGAAATGATTACATATTACGTTTGTAGAACTAAATAGTTTTTCGTAATAAGAAATGTTATTTTCCAAGTGTGATTTTATTAAGGTTTTCACGTTTTTTAAATTGAGCGAGCCTTGGTGGCTATGACCATAGCCCGTCCCCGTCAGACTTCAGAGCAAGAGTTCTGGGTTTTATCCTCATGCCGATAACCCTTGAACTGTAAATCCTGTCAAATTAGGTTCGTTACCTTCGTGGAAAAGGCGACATTCCAAGGGGTCAATCGCTCGATGATCGCTTTTCGATTTCAAGATTCAGTGTACTTTCTTAAAAATAAACATGTGTGTGGCACAATGGGTTTTATAAACTGAGCGTCAGGGGAGACGTGAGCTCAGAAGCTCCCACGAACACATTCCAAACAATAAAAAAGTTTATAAAATCTAAAATTGTGTTAAGATTTTAGGGCAGGTCGAAGCAAGTCACGCAGAGGGGGGGAGGGGATGAACAATTTAGGTTATTATAAGTCATTCGCAAACTTGAACATATCTTATGTAAGAAATGTTTTTGACCACGTAATACCACATTTTGACTCCTCTCGTTTAAAATACATTACGTAAGTTATTGAAGGCGCCTAATCTAAAAATCAGCTTCAATTTTCAACTATTCCGATGGAATAAAAAGTCAAGTAAAACTCAAGAAACTTCTGCTTAAAATTCTCGAAGCAAATATAAAAGAGCTTTAAACGTTGACTCTGCTCTTAGAAAATAAAAAGCCGCAGGTTTCTCTTCCTGTTCAATTAATTTCTCAATTTTCCTTGTCCTCATCAGTCGGAATCTCTGTTCCACAGGTTTGCTCTTCCGATTAGCAATTCGCTGACATCCATCAAACGGACCTCATTAACAGCTTTCCCAATCAAGTAGTTAATTTCGTCGAGGACGATTGGTCACGTCGAATCAGTACATACATTCCCTTTCTCATTGTACTTTAAATGAGGGTCGTAATATCTAAAACGATGAGAAGTTATCATATGCATTTCAGTTCTCGTATTTCACGCTATCACCTCCAATTGTCACTTAACGAGATATACGCCCTCAAGCAAATTGTTAGCGTTCACCGATCGAGATTTAAACCACACGGTACGTCAGATTCTGCGTGGGCTCTGCCACACAATTGTTAATTGTTCCACGATGATGCTTTATGATTCCCATGACTCAGATGACTAGCTTAGCACAAGCGAATGTTTATTTGAGTTTCTATAACGAGGAGCAACCAAAAATAGACATCAATTTTTATATAGACTTAAGTTTATTAAAGTGGCAAAAGTAGCTTTTCTTGAAAAGTAGAAAATACTTTCAATTTTTTTTCAAAATACAAAACAAATATAAATAAAATATAAAATGTGTAACAAATAAAGTTCAACTCTTAGAAGAACTCAATCAAATGATTCTGAGTATTTCCTCAACAATATTTAAGCAAAAAACGACAAAAAAGTCGAAAAATGATAAGACAGCGCCCATTAATTAGGTAACTCTTTTTTTGAGACAGGGAGTTCTAAAAATCCTACGCATCATAACTTGTGGAGGGTCAGGAAGTCTAAAGTATTTTTTCAGTCATATAAAAATTCTTTGAAATACTATTTAAATCCACGGAAAATATACAGAATCTCTCCAAAATCCTTTAAAAAGATTGTGCACCCTAGACATTTCTTTAAATCTTCTTAACACGATAAACATCCTTGAAATCGCTTGACATTTCCAAAATTTTATCAAAATCCCTGAAATCCATCAAAATTTGTGAGAATAATTCGGTATTACATCCCTTGAAATCTGTGTAAATATTCTTAAATCCTTGGAATCCTTCAAATTCCGCCAAAATCCTTCTGTACCTCTTAATTTCATGGAAAATGTAGTAAGATCTATGGAAATCTGAATAAGCTCTTTGAAATTACTTGAAATAATGTAAAATCGCTTTACAAAATTAAAATTCTCTATGAAATAGTACTGGGTAACTTCTTCAAAGTCTTGAATTTTTTTAAAATAATTTATAATCTGTGAAACCTCTCTCACTCCTTAAAAATCGTTTCAAACTCCGCAGATCTTTCGTAGTTTCCTGAATTCATCTGCAATTCATTGAGATGTTACGAAATCCCTAAAAACCTGTCGAAATATTTATACATTTTTAATTCCTTAAAATACCTTAAAATCTTTGGAAATCCTAGGAAATCACGTTTAAGGTAAAAATAATTGATAATTTTTTTACATATTTATTGAAAAATACAAAATCTTGGGTAAAAAGGAGAGTGGTCTTACAAATCTTACGAATCCCTCATTATTTTAAAAATAATATATTTCTTCGTAGCGAGGAATAAATCAAAAATTATTGGGACCATCATTTAGGGTATCTATTAGTTATACAAAAAAAAGTCAAAGCGTAAGAGCGTAAGAAATGCTTTTGACCTACCCGCTAGGTAAGAATTCGCAATATTTTCTGTACCTCCTAGCCCCCAAAAAAAGCCTTCTGTAATTAATAGATGCTCCCTGAGTTATTGATTATAAAGTATTAGTTAAATGACAATTAAAGATAAAAGATATGCTCAGAATTAGCGAAGTAAAAGGTGTTATTCTGTAACAGCTGAAACATTTCCTTGCACAAGTGAACTGAAGGGAAGTTGTGTGTCTGGCTTAGGAGGATTTTCAGTCGTTGGCCGCTGGCCATAATCTAGTTGCATTCTGGGCAGTTTAGAGGGACGAAGGGAGAAAGGAAGTGTTCGGGGTTAACTTATAATAACAGAAGTTGCTGGAGAGTTCGTCGACTGGACAACGCCTGGAAACCCGGACGTCTTTCGAGCAAGGATGAGGAATGGGTCGTCGCCAAGTGTCCTGCCGACTGAATTGAAACTACGTAGCCGTAGCTGATGCAAGACGTGCGACGGAGTCTCACGTGACCATGGAACAAACCAACCGTACGGACGGACACAGCTCTATCCGGAAATCGAGAACTTATCCACTTGAATGAGAAACGTGAAACTACAGACAAAATTCTTTCAAAGTAGGAAGTAGCATTATATTCACATCTATACACTTGCAGTAACAAATCAAAGTTTAAAAAAACTAAATATGGTCTTGGCATAACCTAAGAGTGGTTTGATACTAAGCGAAAAGAGATTGAACAGTTCAGAAAAATGTGAATGAGAAAACAGAGGGACTCAAGTATGAAATTGTAGGGTTTTCAATTTGAGAAAGGAGTTGAGGAAGGAATACGAAAAGCGGAAAGAAAAATGACTTAGAAAAGAAGACCTGATGAGTTATTTAAAAGGGTTGAGAGAGAATATGGCAAAAGATATAAGACAAGAATATATTATTTTATTTTGGTTTTTGATTAGTGAAGAAAAATATTCATGTGTTTAGTTTTTTGATCTACTGATATTTAAAGTTTAGTAAACGAGCTTTCGCTTAACAAGGTGGAGTGGAGCCTCTTTAGGGTAAAACATAATCCTCTCTCCTATTTTTTTTTTTTTTTTTGAATTTGAAGAGATTCTGTTCTTCGAGTTTTTCGTTATTATAGTATATGCATAAAAATTATTGTGGGTCAACACCTTTACGTGAGACGCTGATCATAAAGAAAAACGAATATCTGTATGGATTTCTTGAAGTATTTTCTCTCCAGGATCAGCGTGTAACATATAGTATGTTAGCCCTCGACCATTTTGATAAATCTAATATATTGACACAAAAGAAGAATATCTTCTCAAATTTAAACTGTAAATAAAAAATTTTCACTACGTTCTGTGAAACCAGAAATGTGGGTTTATGTTATCATACTACGTATGTGTCTAATCGCTATTCAAGAAGAGCATTATGTTTTAACCTGAGGAGGATCCACATCTTGTAGCTATAAAAAAACTAAACATCTCTAGATATAGACGGCAAGAATATTTAAAAAAGTTAGAGATAGACATTAGATAAAAGAACAGAGTAGAATGTGCTCAGTAGGAAGGTGACAGAGGAAGGGGTAAAGATGATTTAACCAGTATATCTAATGTTTTTGAAGACGGGCTTTAAAAGAAGTACTAAAGTCATATCAACTCAAAAAAGAACATTGTTAAATAATTGTTATTCAGAGTTTTGTGTTTTTTCACTGTAGGTATAAGTTGGAATTCTTATCCATTCCTAATGTTAAAGGGCTAATTTCATTCCTAACAAGTTTCTTTACAAATCTCTTTGGTACGTTTTTATTAAAAAGGATACATTTAGGAATTATACAATTGTTAATTTGATACAAAATATTTTTCTTAAAAAAGATTTTTAAATAAAAACTTACCAAAACTATTTCTAGATATTCTTTCAAGGAATAAAATTAGCCCCACAACATTAGGATTAAATAAGAAGTGCAATTTTTACCTGAAGAGAAAGCAAAAGGATACAATCCTAAATAATTATTTTTGAATAAACAACATCTACCTAAAATATTTTTTTCTAACGTTACTCTTCAGTTCTGTTACAAAATTTCTTACAATTAAGAATGTGAATATTTTTTACAATGCTCATTTTTAGTATAGGCTTTAAAGAGTTTTATTGGATGGTAGTTTATGGGGAAAAGTTGTTGTTATATGTTCTAAATATTTAACGATGGGGGTGTAGTAAAACTTTTACTTTTTTTCAAAATCGTGTTTTTCCAAAATAAAGGTAAAACTATATTTATTTGAACGTCGATCCTTTTTTTTTTTTTTTAAAGCTTAGGATTCTCACTATTCCGATTCTGTGTCAGTGAAACCAGCTGTTCCAAATTAATTGTACTTTCGGTTGTAATATTTTAAAATTAATATAAAATTGATATTTACATCAGTTTTGATAGTGTTTCCACGCCATTTCTGATGATAATAAGCATTTTTTTAACAACAAATTACTTAACATTCAATTTTTTGTATGGATATTAAAAAGTACTACTCGCTGGGGGATTATGTTGACCCTCAATAATCTAAGATCAACAATAATAATAAAAATATGTATTCATGTTTAGAAGAAAGAAAAATCTTACAAGTATCAAGAATGACG
>JAAAKG020044855.1:3879-18741 GCA_010014905.2 Druon quercuslanigerum
TTTGAAAATCTTTGTGAAATATATGAAATATTTTTGAAATACTTGGCAATATTTGAGAAATTTGAGAAATCTTTCTGCAATTCTTCGGAAATATTCAAAAATATTTGTAAATATTTGCGAAATATTTTATAAATTTTGATAATATTTGTGAAATTATTGAAATCTTTGTGAATTCTATGTGCTTGTCTTTGAAATTTATCCGAAATCTTTAAGAAATATTTGGAATCTTTAAAATAATTAGAAAATCATGACAATCTTAGTGAAATCTTTCTGATATTTTTGAAAATCTTTGCGAATTATTTGAAATCTTTTTAAAGTCTTTCAAGTCTTTGGAAAATCATTGTAATCTTTCTGAAATATTTGGAAATATTTGTGAAATATTTTTGAAATGTTTGATAATATTTGTGATATTATTGAAATATTTGTGAATACTATGTGTTGTCTTTGAAATCTATCTGAAATCTGATATTTTTGAAAATCTTTGTGAAATATATGAAATATTTTTGAAATACTTGGCAATATTTGAGAAATTTGAGAAATCTTTCTGAAATTCTTCTGAAATATTCAAAAATATTTGTAAATATTTGCGAAATAGTTTATAAATTTTGATAATATTTGTGAAATTATTTGAAATCTTTGTGATATTTGCAAATATTTTTGAAGTATTTGCGAAATGTTTGATAATATTTGTGAGATTATTAAAATCTTTGTGAATTCAATGTGCTGTCTCTGACATCTGTCCGAAATCTTTACGAAATATTTGGAATCTTTAAAATCATTAGAAAATCATGACAATCTTAATACAATCTTTTTGATATTTTTGAAAAAATCTTTGCGAATTATTTGAAGTATTTTTTAAATATTTCTCTCGAATCTTATAAATCTATATAAAATATGCGCTAAGCCTTCAACATTTTGAAGAAATCTTTGAAAAATTATTAAAATCTTTGACCAATTTGGAAATCTTTCTGAAATATTAAAAAATATTTTAAAATATTTGTGAAATTATTGAAATAATTGTGAAATCTGTTTGCACTCGTTGAAATCTATGCGAAAACTTTGTGAATTAATTGAATTATTTGTGAAATATTTTAAATCTAGCCGAAACCTTTGTAAAATATTTGAAATCTTCAGAATCATTAGAAAACCATTGAAATCTTTGTCAAATAATTGAAGTCTTTGTGAAAACTTATAATTTTATCTGAAATATTGAAATTTTTCATAATATTTGTAAAATTATTGAAATTTTTGTGAAATCTTTGCGCACTCTTTGAAATCTTTCCGAAATCCTTATAAAATAATTGAAGTTTATTGTGAAATCTTTTAAATCTATCAAAAATCTTTGCGAATTATTTGAAATCTTTGTAAAGTTTTTCAAATCTTTGGAAAATTATTGTAAATTTTTCTGAAATATTTGGAAATATTTTATAAATCTTTGATAATATTTGTTAAATTATTGAAATCGTTGTGAATTGTATGTGCTGTCTTTGAAATCTATGCAAAATCTTTACGAAATATTTGAAATCTTTAAAATCATTAGAAAATCATGACAATCTTAGTGAAATCTTTCTGATATTTTTGAAAATCTTTGCGAAATTTTTGAATTATTTTTGAAATATTTGGTAATATTTTATAAATCTTTGATAATATTTGTTAAATTATTGAAATCGTTGTGAATTGTATGTGCTGTCTTTGAAATCTATGCAAAATCTTTACGAAATATTTGAAATCTTTAAAATCATTAGAAAATCATGACAATCTTAGTGAAATCTTTCTGATATTTTTGAAAATCTTTGCGAAATTTTTGAATTATTTTTGAAATATTTGGTAATATTTGAGAAATTTATGAAATCCTTGGAAAATCATTGAAGTTTCTAAAATCTTATAAATCTATCCAAAATATGTGCTAAACCTTCAAAATTTTGGAGAAATCTTTGGGAAATTATTAAAATCTTTGACCAATTTGGAAATCTTTATAAAATTTTGGAAATTTTTGTGATATCATTCAAAACTTTGTGAAATTTTTGGAAATCTTTGTGAAGTATTTGAAATATTTTCGAAAGATGTGGTAATATTCGCACATATTTTACACATATGTACTTATTATTTATTAGTAACTATCTTATTTTTTATTTATTAATTATTATTTATGTGAAAAACTTAAATAGTATAATATTATTATACTATATATAAATCCTCATTCCTCTCCTTGCTTCTCATTTATTTTTGATATAAGCAGTGTTCAGCAGACTTATGATTTTTATTAAAATTTCCCGGTTTTTCCGAGTCAATTTTTTTCTTTTCGCAGTTTAAGAGTTATCCTTTAGGAAAACTCACTGTTTCAGGTGAAAATTATAATTCTTCTAGAAAATTTCCCTTTTCCAAGCGAGAATTATAGTTCTTTTAAAAAATGCCTTTTCTCAGATCTGAATTATATATCAATTTTTTAAAATTCACTATTCCAAATCAGTCTCACACTCTTTTTCGAAAATTCCCTCAACCGAATGAAAATTTTAATTCTTTTAAAAAATCCACTATTCCAAATCAGAATCATAATTCTTGTCAGTAACTTTTCGTTCCAAGGGAAAATTGTAATTCTATTGACAAATATTATGTTCCATGTTAAAATAATTGTAGTTCTTATCGAAAATTTCCTGTTTTAAGTCAAAATTCTAATTCATTCGGAAAAATCCGTTTTGCGATTCGGCATCACAATTCTTTTTGAAAATTTCGCTTTCCAAGTGAAAATTTTAATTACATTTTTTCGAAAATTGTTCGTTCCATTTGCAAATTCTAGCTCTATAGGAAGTCACTGTTGCGAGTCAGAATTATACCTGATTCTTCTAAAATAATTCTCTGCTCCAAGTAAATATTTTAATTTTATTGAAAAATGCACTGTTCCAAGTCAAAATTATAATTCTTCTCGATAATTTCGTTATTCAAACTGGAATTATAATTCCTTTGTAAAAGTGTTGATTAAAATATAAAAATGAAATTGCAAACATCTTAACAATGCAATCATTTTTCTCCTCGTTATTAAACAAACTGCGAGAGTAAAAAAATATCAAAACACTTTTGAACTAATATAAAAAAACAATCGAATGAAAAATCTCAGTCGCTGAATTGAATT
Organism: Druon quercuslanigerum; assembly: GCA_010014905.2. Lineage (NCBI taxonomy): Eukaryota > Metazoa > Arthropoda > Insecta > Hymenoptera > Cynipidae > Druon > Druon quercuslanigerum. The sequence goes on from JAAAKG020044855.1 coordinate 7,010, forward strand.
TTTATTTAATTCCTGGCCATCCCGATTTTCAGGAATAAAAATAGTATAAAAAAGGCATACCGGTATTGTTGATCAAGGTGCGCCTTTTCTATCCTTTTGTCTTTGGCTCTTCGGTTCTGAAACCAGATTTTAATTTGGGTTTCAGTAAGTCTCAAAGATGCTGCGAGTTCAAATCGACGACCCCGTGAAATATATTCTCCTCGTCGATATTCAACCTCGAGATGTAACGTTTGTTCTCCACTGAAAGTCGTTCTTTGTCTTCTGGGTCTTCCCTCTTTTCTCCTTCTTCTTGCGACTGTAAATATACAAAATTTGGCTGAAAAATTAATCATTTACACGCACAAAAAAGATTGCCAATTATTTTCAACTAAGTGGTCGAATTTTCAAATCAAAAATAATTAGATTCAACTATAAACAGTTGCATTTTTAACCAAACAGTCCAACTTTCAAGCTAAAGAGAGGAATTTAGTAGGAGACAGTTGTATTTTCAACAAAGAACTTATCTAGCAATAAAGGTGAATTTTTAATCCAAAAAGACGAATTTTCAACAAAGCAGTTGGATTTTCGAAGAAAAATAGTTGGATTTGTAACCACATTGTTGAATTAACGACCTACAAAGATGAATTTTCAACCAATGACACTACCGTCGGCAATTATAAGATCGATGCGAAACAGATTTTTTTCGATCTGCTGAAGAGGAAAAACTACATGATAAGTTTAAAAAAAAATTCTAGATTTTCTAAAATTTTGTACCTCGACTTCAACTTTTAACATGACCTAGGCAAATTGTTGCCAAAATCTGACAATTATACGACACAGAGTCTGAAATTTTATCTTTAATTTAAGCCAAAGAAACTTAAAAAACCTTCATCGGTTCCCAAGATACGATTAAAAATGTTCAATCGTATCTGAGTCGAATTTTAGTCGACGATCGCGGTTCTCGGCCGGTCTGCTGCTCGCCTCCTTCGTTGAGGCAGGACCGCATAGGCCACGCACAGAGGTAGTGCTTGATTGGGGCTCTCTTATACTTTTGATTCTGCTCTTCAGTAATTTTTATTTCAAATTATTGTAAATTTTTTTAATTATTCATTGTTTTTTTTAATTATTTACAATTATTTCAATTCAGAATTATCCTCACATTAAAGAATAAAAAAAGGATGAACAGTTTTATTTATTTCTCAAAATTTTTATCAACTAGAATATTTATAAAACTGTATACATATTCTTACAAGAGTAAACTATTTTTCAAACGAATTAAGCAGCTAAATTCTAAATAAATTATTCAAATGAAAAACTATGAAAAATATTCAAAGTGAATAATAATGGAATTTTCAAAATGAATTAAATATAAAACAGTGCATATGTGCAATGAAAATTATATTGCCGAAAAAGTTGGAGTATCAAATAATGATGAAAATTTACGATGGATAGAAGAAAACGAATTTATATATAGTAAACCATTAAGAAAAACTGTAAACCACTTAATAGAAATTGAAGTTATACTAATATATAATAATAATTTCATTATTATTCACTTTTATTATTTTTGAATGTTTTTCATATAAATAATTTATTTAGAATTTAGATTCTTAATTCGTTTGAAAAAGAGTTTACGCTCGTAACAATCTATCTACAGTTTTATTAATATTCTAGTTTATACAAATGTTAAAGAATAAAAAAACTGTTTATCATTTTTTATTCTTTAATATGGGGATAATTCTGAATTGAAATAATTGTAAATAATTTAAAAAAAAACAATTAATAATTTTAAAAATTTACGATAATTTGAAATAAAAATTACTGATGAGCAGAATCAAAAGCATAAGAGAGCCCCAATCAAGCACCACCTCTGTGCGTGGCCTATTGGGTCCTGCCGCAACGAAGGAGACGAGCAGCAGACCGACCGAGAACCGTGTTCGTCGACTAAAACTCAACTCAGGTACGGTTGAACATTTTTAATCGTATCTCGGGAAACGATGAAGATTTTTTAAGTTTCTTCAGCTTAAATTAAAGATGAAATTTCAGGCTCTATGTCGTATAATTTTCTGATTTATTCAACAATTTTCCTAAGTCATGCTAAAAGTTGAAGTCGATGTACAAAATTTTAGAAAATCTAGATTTTTTTTTAAACTCATCACGTGCTTTATTCTCTTCGGCAGATGAAAAAAATCTGTTCGACATTACTACACGTGGAATTTCATAGGCTTTCCAACTTTTTTTTTAAAAAATGCGCTATCATTTTTTTCAACTGACATAATAAATCTTCATCTGGAATAGCTGAATTTCCAGATGAAATATTTAAGCAACAAATCTGAATATTCAATCAGTTTAGTTATGTTGGAAAATAATAGAATTTTCAACAAAACATTTGAATTTTCAATCTAAAAATATCAATTTTCAAAGAAAGTTAATTTACAACCAAATAGTTCAGTTATTCACTAAAAGCAATCAACTTTTAACCAAAAGTAAAACAGTTTAATTTACAATTAAAAAAAATTGAAAAAAAAGAAATTTGGAATCAATTGGTTCAATTTTCAATCAAAGAGTTGGATCTTCAACTGATAAAATGAATTTTAAACAAAGTAGTTTAATTTTTAACCAAGTTGAATTTCCAATCAAGAAGATTAATTTTGCTGCTAAGAAATATCAACTTACAACAAAATACATACATTTTGAACCAAATTGTTAATTTTTCAACTAAAAACTATCAATTTCTAACGAATAATAATAAATAAGTATCACTTAAAATTTTTTTAAACAAAATAGTTAAATTTATTACTTTAACAAAGTAGTTTGACTTTTAACTAAGCGGTTAAATTTTCAGTCGAGAAGATTTTTTTACTATCAAAAATACGAATTTACAACCAAATAAATTTAGCAACCAAATTTTCGAATTTTCAACTAAAGACAATAAATTTTCAACCAAAAGTGGAAGAATTAAATTTTCACTTAAAAAAATAATTTTCAACCTAAAAAACAACGAATTTGCAACAAAATACATAGTTCAATCTGTAACCAAATAGTAGAATTCTTAACTTAAAATTCTTAATTAAAAATGAATTCAGAACGAATAATATAGTAGCATACTTTCCAATTAAAAATAAATAACTTTAAACGAAAAATATTTTGATTTTCTTATTGGGTTCTTCTATTAATTCAGTTTTCAATCAAGCGAAAAAATGAGAAAAAGTAGGAAGTTTCTTGAAAACAGGGGAAAAGAAGGGGAATTAGTTTAAAAAGTGAAAAAATAGTGAAGAGGGTAAAGAGTGGCGCTTCATTTGTAAAATAAAATCACTAATTTTCATTTTTACAAGCATTCTAATAAACTTTTATTTATAAACTTTTTTTTCCAACTGTGCTTATCATAGTCTGCGTTAACTTTGAATTATTTATTTATTTAGTTATACCTGATAAAATGAAAAAAATATATCAAAGATGATCAGCATCATAAATATTAATGAAGGTTTTCGTTACTATGGTACCTTCCAAATTTTGTCGGTATTTTTCACGCGAATGAAAATTAACACCTGGACATAGAAAGAGATATAGAAAGTCACACCCCATAATACTGGGGCGTCTGTTAGGGTTCCGAGCAGAAGTTCCAATTATTTCTTCTAATTAAAAATAGATCATTCTGTGAAACAAAATATTATTTTCAGGAAAATTATGATTAATTATTAACAATCTATTGTGTTTATTATGTGTGTCCATTGCTATCTTATTTATTTTAAATTTTGGATTTAATGTAATAATATCAAGATTATAGATATTATAATTATAAACGAGGAAAATTGATTCATGTACTCTATAAGCTTCAAAAGAGGGAAAGTGTCCTGTTACACCAGGACAGATTGTGCGAAGCCTCAAGCATCCTGTTTCCGGCATATCGTTTAACCGGCACCCTCTCCTAATTATCATGTTGCACGCGTTTACGTCGACATTTATAGAATCACGCAAAGTACTCAGATTTATGGCTTATTGGCGAATAATGAATAATTAAGAACCTGATTATAGATCCCGTTATATAGGCTTGTCTTAGAAACAAAATGCAAATAATTAATTTAGATTTTTTTTAATCTTTAGAAAGATTATTAAATTCAGGTCGATTAAGCCTTACTTGAAGTATTTTTGATAAATGGTGGCCGAGATAGCATTTGAGAAATTAAGACCTATTTTCCGTTTTGGGCCAATTTTCGAATTTCAACTTTCACTCTGCGCATGATTCAAAGAAGTGAATGGAAAACATTGAAACTTCGATTAAATTCTGAAACCTCCTCTTTAAAATTAGATCAAGAACGTAATTTACTGTTTACTGGTTCCTTAACTGTCATAAAAAAATCTGAAAGCGTGACCCAGACCAAAAACGCGGTTGGCACCTTCAATAGAATTCCATCTTAAAATTTCCTTCAATTCTTTTAAATTCGCTACAATTCTACTTGGAAACAATTGATTGTTTTAAACTCTTTGGGTTATTTTATATTTCCTTGAATTATTTTTAACTTCCTCGAATTTTTCTGAATTTCTTTGAATGCCATTTGGAGACAATTTACTTTTTTTAATTCTTCGATTTTTTTAATTTCCGAAAATTCTTTTTAACTTCCTCGAATGCTTTTTAATTTCCTTGAATTCTTCTTAATTCGCTTAAACTCCACTTTAAATAATGAATTTACTTCAACTCTTTTAAATTCGCTTTAATTCCACCTTAAATAAATTATTTTTTTAACTCTTAGGATTTTTTGAGTTTGCTTAAATAATTTTGAATTTTCTTGAATGATTTCACTTTCTTTAATTTTTTTGAGTCTCCTTGAATTCTGTCGAATTTCCTTCAATTCTTTTGAATTTTCTTAAATTCATCTAAATTTTTGTAATTCTTTTGGATTCTCATTATTTTGAGTTTCCGCGAATGATTTTCAATTTATTTTTAATTTCCTCGAATTTTTCTAAATTTATTGGAATGCCATTTGGAGACAATTGATTTTTTTTAATTCTTCGAATTTTTTAATTTCCTAAAATTCTTTTTAATTCATTTCAATTCCACATTCTTTTAACTTTTTGGAGTCTTTTTAACTTCCTTGAATGCTTTTTAATTTTCTTGAATTCTTCTAAATTCGCTTAAACCCCACTTTAAATAATGAATTTACTTCGACTCTTTTAAATTCGCTTTAATTCCACCTCAAATAAATTATTTTTTTAACGCTTAGGATTTTTTGAGTTTGCTTAAATAATTTTGAATTTTCTTAAATGATTTCAATATCTTTGATTCTTTTGAGTCTTCTTGAATTCTGCTGAATTTCCTTCAATTCTTTTGAATTTTCTTAAATTCATCTAAATTTTTGTAATTCTTTTGGATTCTCTTAAATTATTTTGAGTTTCCGCGAATGATTTTCAATTTCCTCAAATTTTTCTAAGTTTATTGGAATGCCATTTGGAGACAATTGATTTTTTTTAATTCTTCGAATTTTTTAATTTCCTAAAATTCTTTTTAATTCATTTCAATTCCACATTCTTTTAACTTTTTGGAGTCTTTTTAACTTCCTTGAATGCTTTTTAATTTTCTTGAATTCTTCTAAATTCGCTTAAACCCCACTTTAAATAATGAATTTACTTCGACTCTTTTAAATTCGCTTTAATTCCACCTCAAATAAATTATTTTTTTAACGCTTAGGATTTTTTGAGTTTGCTTAAATAATTTTGAATTTTCTTAAATGATTTCAATATCTTTGATTCTTTTGAGTCTTCTTGAATTCTGCTGAATTTCCTTCAATTCTTTTGAATTTTCTTAAATTCATCTAAATTTTTGTAATTCTTTTGGATTCTCTTAAATTATGCTGAGTTTCCGCGAATGATTTTCAATCTATTTTCAACTTCCTCGAATTTTTCTAAATTTATTTGAATGCCATTTGGAGACAATTGATTTTTTTGTTCTTCGGATTTGTTTAATTTCCTAAAATTCTTTTTAATTCGTTTCAATTCCACTTTAAGGCATTTCATTCGTTTGAATTCACTTGCATTATTTTGAATTTCTTTGAATTCGTCTAAATTCACTGATATTCCTCTTGAAAAGAATTCATTCTTTTAACTTTCTGTATTCTTTTTAACTTCCTCGAATGCTTTTTCATTTCCTTGAATTTTTCTTAATTCGCTTCAATTTCACTGAAAATAAATTGATTTTTGTGACTATTTGGATTCTTTTGAATTTACCTGAATTATTTTAATTTTCCTTGAAATATTCTGAATTCGCTTCAATTCCACTTTGGGACATTTGATTCTTTTGACTTTACTTGCCTTATTTTTAATTTCCATGGATTATTCTAAATTCGCTTTATCTCCACTTGGAAAGAATTGATTTTCTTAATTCTACGGATTCTTTTGAATTAACTTAAATTATTTTGAATGTTTCTAATTCATCTATATTCATTTCGATAATACTTAAAAACAACTGTTTTTTAAACTGTTTGGATTATTTTGAAGTTCCTGGAATTATTTTGAATTTTCTTGAATTCTTTCGAATTTCTTTTAATTTTTTTCAATTTCTTTCTAATATTTTGAATTTCCTTCGATTCCTTTAAGTTTACTTGAATTCATTTGAATTTCTTCAAGTACTTTTAAATTTTCTTGAATTCTTTTGATATTTCTTGAATTCCTTTGAATTTTCTTCAATTCGTTTGGATTTTTCCAAAATTTTCTAAATTCGCTTCAGTTCCATTGTGAGATAAAATTTTTTGAACTCTTTAGATTCTTTTAAATTTTCTTCAATTCTTCTAAATTCGCTTAAACTCCACTTTAAATAATGAATTTACTTCAAGTCTTTTAAATTCACTTCAATTTCACCTCAAAAAAATTGTTTTTTTAACTCTTAGGATTTTTTGATTAGGCTTAAATAATTTTGAATTTTCTTGAATGATTTCAATTTCTTTGATTTTTTGAGTTTCCTTGAATTCTGTTGAATTTCCTTCAATTCATTTGAATTTTATGAAATTCATCTAAATGGGATTTAATTTTACTTAAATATAATTTATTTTTGTAATTCTTTTGGATTCTCTTAAATTATTTTGAGTTTCCGCGAATAATTTTCATTTTTTTTAATTTCCTTGGATTCTTCTAAAATCGCTTCAATTCCACTTTGAAACAATTCATTTTTTAACTCTTTTGTTCCTTTTGAATATCCTTGATTTACTTTGAATTTTTCTAAATTGACTACAAATCCACTTTGATATATTTAATTCTTTTTAATTCACTCAATTTATTATTTACTTCTTTGAATAATTTTGGATTCTCTTGAAATCTTTTGAATTTCTTTAAATCAATTTGAATTTTCTTAAATTCTTCTAAATTTGATTTAATTTCACTTGGAGACAATCGATTTTCTTTAATTATCTGAATTTACTTGAATTATTTTGAATTTTTCTGAATTCATTTTAATTCCACCTGTATTCAGCTGAAGTGACTTAAATACTTTTTAATTTTTCGAGTCACTATGCACACGTCTACCTGAAAAATTGCTATTTGCCAAACTGGTAATCCCCTCGGAAATAATAAAATTGGTGACAGCACTCAAATTAAAACGAAAAACGATTTAAAAAAAGGCTGTGCGATATTTTTGAATGGACATGATCACTGTTCGTCTCAGCATCAATGTCGTTGCCAGGACAGCAGCGGCTTGGCGAAGAGGAGGACCGAGTTGACGTAGGATGGTGAAATACGGGGGTGTGTACTTCACATTGAGACGCGGCCAACTGCGTTCCATAATCTCATCACAATATCGCTGCGAGGTGGCGAGGCGAGGATAAGTCCTTGTCAGTGTGTATAACATCCATGCCGATTGTTGTAATAACGAATATAGTTATGGCGGATATACTCTATCTCAGTTGCATCCAGCCGCGCGGGTTATCAGAATTAAGCTGCGTGAACAATACCTATAAATTTTCACGACAACCATACTCCACACAGACAAATTTTCACATAATCGCGTCGTATTTGCATCATAGCTTTATTTATCTCCCCTCCCCTCTTTTACCATTCAAACATTGTTTCAAAATTAGTACATTTCTATTACTATCATTATTCTCATCTCTTGACAAAATCAAATACAATTTCCCATTGATTTGTACTCAAGACATGAAGATATAGAAATATATATGGATAAGAATCTATATGGAATTACCGCCGGTTCCTAAAGTGTTTTCTATAAGTTTCTGTTGGCATATTTACTTTAATTTTGGAAATGCCTCACTGATCGTAGACCTCCGTGTCCATATGGTCCTTTATAGGCTGCCGGGTCTGTTAGGCTCTATATGGAATTACCAACACTGTAAAAACTAGGATTCGATTTAGGACTTAATTCGGCATTAAAACAGTTCACGCAACAAAACAATCCCACTTCAGTTTGATCCACCAATTTAATAAAATAAGGTCGATTTGTGGATTGAAATAGGCTTGAAATGAGAATCATCTGTCAACAAGCAAATTTGACAAAAAAATTCTAAACTGTCAATTTCAGAAACCCATGTAACCCCGAAATGACATGGATAGCATGTCAACGTCGTGCGTGCTCAAACTGTTAGATCTTTTGGACTTTCAAATTCACTCAATGCTAAAAGTTTCTGTCCGTGTCATCTGAATGCTACATTGGTTTCTAACATCCTATTAAGGACTAACTTTCAAAAAGAAAAAAGAATGAAATTCTATGCATTCAAAATCTCTCGAGTTGATTTTTGAATCTATACTTGTCTAAAAAATTTGCATGTCCCTCAAATCAGCTAGTTTATATAATTTTTAAGCAATATTTCCATGCATTCAAAATCTCACAAGTTAATTCTTGAATCTATACTAAATTGTCCAAAAAATGTGTATGGTTCTCAAATTAACAGAAATTAAAGTGTCCGAGTTCGGACCCGTGCCTTCAAGAATTATAAGTGTCCAATAGACACTGGTCCAACCTAAAACGTTCCGATCTCTAGTATTTTGATCTATTTTTTGTTTTTGTGAGATTGAAGTTTGGAACAATTGGCTGAATCATTTTAGTTCGGTATCTCGGATCATTTATCAATATGAAGTTAACAAACTAAACAAGACAGAAAACTGGTACTAAAATAGACTATTTGTGAGATCATATTAGAGCACCCAAAAAAGGATCCAGGATAAACATGAATGCCTAGTTTTTACTGTGAACAGCCACTAAGATGTTTTTTATAAGCTTCTGTTGGCATTTTTACTTAATTTGTAGAAATGCCTCACCGATCCTCGTTGACTTCCGGGTCTATACAGCTCTATATATAAATTTACCAACATCCACTGATGTGTTTTCTATATGCTTCTCCTTGACCTTTATATGATTCGCTTTTGAGGCTTAATGAAAATTAAGGAGCACAACTTCAGAGTGTACTAGAATCAATATGTAAAACAGGACAGTTGGCGATTTTCGAGAAACATTCCTTTCTGCCAAATTCAAGTTCTGCAAATTGATAATCGATCCTTGATCGTAATTTGCGGACAATTGTAATCAAACATCCACAACCTCAATAATCATAAATTAAAATAAACGGAGCAAAGTAAATGATTTTTTTTTAAACTTTCATTATTCAGGTCAGAGGTTTAAATAACTTATAATGTGTTGAGTACTTGAAATTTTGTGAAAGATATTTGATCTCGAAAATTGAATCAAGTTGTTCATGGATATAGGTATAAAAACGCTGCATTCTTTTGATTCATTTGCCGCATCAACTTGATACCTGGTGGTTTTGTGTCTTCCGGGTCTAATGGCTCTATATGGAATTACCAACAGCCACTGAGGTGCTTTCTATATGCTTCTGTTTGTACACGGAGAAAAATGGATATTCAAACGTAACATCTAGACGTTCCGGAATAACATATTTTATGTTTACACGTAAAAAAATACTTACAGTTTGAGTATATAATTTTCTTATCCCAAGAATTTAGGACTGTGATATAAACAAAGAATTATTTGAATCAAGGAGTTACTGTACTTGATGAAGTACAAGAACCAAGAATTTCTTGAACCAAACATTTTTATATTGTATCGAGTAAAACAAAACTTCAAACAAGTATTTACATGTTTTCAATTCAAGAAAGAGTAATTCATACTTTCATTTACTCGTCTTGAGAAAATATTTATTTAATCCAATAAATTATTTATATTACATGCAAGTAACTAATTGAATGGAAATAATTACGTACATGTTTGTTTTCAATGTATATTTAATTGCCCCAAGTAATTCTACTGATACGATTATTTTTTTCATTCTAAAAATTTTTTTTCTTATGGTAAGCTAATATTAATTTGTCTCAAGTAGAATTGGCCAAGTACATGTGTTTACTCTAACCAAGGTGAATTTTTGTACGTGTAACTATATAGGACATCAATCTAGATTTTCAAGGTTAACATCTGTAGATATTAAAAAGTGAGATGTTATGCTTACTAACATTCAAAATGTTCAACTGAAATATCCGAGATATTATATGTATGGTTATGTTAAATAACGCCTGTAAATATTTGAGAAGTTTACTTATTTCGGGTTATTGAAGAAATGAATAATGATCTGTAATCTGCATTTAAAATTTTATCAATTTTGGGTTACTTAACTCAAATTTTATTTTAAATTAATAGACATTTTGTAAAATGTGTTCAAGTCAAACTTCAACTGAAACATAAGATCATACTTCCCTCGTGCTGAGTGTACAAAAGTCTCGTTATCCAATTTTAAATAAAGATAGCTATAATTTTGATTCATTGGAAATGTTCAAAAATGGTTATATTCAATAATTGTAATAGCGAAAATATATAGCCGTAAAATATAGTCGTGAAAGTCCAATGCGTGATGGGCATGCGCTCGAACGATTTTAACATCTGAATGTGTTTCAGTTTAACAATATTCTCCTTTGAACATCTACATTTAAACGTTCATTTTTCTCCGTGTATCTTTATGTTTGTGTTGGTAAATTACTCACTGATTCTTATAAACTTCCGAATCTATATGGCTCTATATGGAAATTGCAACCAGTCGCTGAAGTGTTTTCTATAAGCTTCTGTTGGCATCTTCACTTCGTTTTGGAGAGAGCCGTATTAATTTTTATTTATTTTTGGTTCTGTATGACTTTATATGGAATTGAAAACAGTAGGAACTTTATGTGATTTAAAATAAATCCATATAGAAATCACTTAAAGTTATTTTCGTAGCTCCATACATAGAATACGTCTTAGGAAGATCCATACAGATCCATATAGAGGATAGGTAATTAGCGTCGCCATAAAAGTTCCATTTAAAAATCCATATAGAAAGCACTTCAAATTCTGTTTTTAATTCCATATACAGTAGGTATTGGGAGTATCCAAATAGATACATGTAAAATGTAGTTGCTCAGACATTTAGAGTGTCGGCAGAAAAATCCTGTATGGAAATCCACATGAATACTTACAGCAAAAGGGATGCTTTTGAAAATCCATTTGAAAAACATCTTAAATCCTAATTGGAAATCCATATACAATACATCACTAGGACACCCGTGTAGGTAGTTTTATAATTTCTATGTAGTAACAACTTCCTAAGTGTCACTACCAATTAATGAAGGGGTACGAAAAGATTACGATTATTATGAATATTTTGATCATAGCAGAGCAATAATTTCCCTATATATATATATATATATATATATATATATATATATATATATATATATATAGATATACACACATATATGTACAAAAAGATTCA
>JAAAKG020044866.1:0-43258 GCA_010014905.2 Druon quercuslanigerum
AAAATAAAAAAATAGGGCCCCAACTTAAATTACGAAAAAAATTAAAGGCCCAAAAACCCCCCCCCCCCCCCCGCCATGAAACGCAAGAACAAATTTTTACCCTTCCTTGCCTCTCACTATACGTAATTTATGAATAAATAATTTAACTTTTAACCAAAAAAGATTTCATACAAATAATAAAATTTATATCATAAAAAAAAATAGTCTTTAAGAGAAAGAAATTGTAAAAAAAAAAGAAACAAAAATATAATTACAAAAAAATATATTACTGTCAAGGGTTATCGCAAACCTTTATTTTAAAAATTCCCTAATTTTTTCCCTGAACATTTATATTTAAACAGAAGAATTACAAAATTACAAATTTATTCTTGTAAGTTATTTAAAGTTACAAAAATTCCCAGACTGTCTCGAGGTTTTTTTTGTTACATCCCTGAATTTTTTTCAATTGTTTTTGGCTAGGCTCGTTTTTTTACTCACTCGGTTTCTTTAGCGCGTAAAGTCTAATTCATACTACATTTCTATACAATTAATACGAGTTATTTTTCATTTGCGAATTTACAAAAATTAATTTAATTAAGATGTTACGTAATTTAGTACGGTCTCATAAAGAGGAACAATAATAAGTTTCTATTTTTTCTAATAAAAAAATGATTACAGTATTTAAAAAAAACTTTTATTGTTTTTTACTTTACAGTTCCTATAAGACAAATATTTCAGAATTTTCTGAAATAAAAATTGTATACAAGAAATTGTGCATTAACTTATAAATAAAATATATTTTAGGTTCTCAACTTAAATCTTTCGAATTTATTACTGCTACTAGTTTTAAAGGCAGTTGTTTTCGGCGCTGGATATTTAGGAGGTCATAATAATTTCAACGCTCGTGGTTTAAATGATGGTAATTAAATTTTGATCACTTATTATAAATGATTTTAATCCTTAAATACGAAAATCAAGAAAAATAGTATTATAGAATAAAGCAGAAATAAAATTTGTGAATAAAATTTTATTTTTCTGCCTGAAGTCTTTTATTTATTCTTCAACTATCAGGATGTCTACCCTACAAAAATGATAAATTCCCATTTTTTCTCAACACATTGTCGATTTTTTAAAAGATGTCTCTAAACATTTAAAAAGATTTTAAAAATTTCTGAAATAATATTTTTTTTGAAATTATAATTTAAAATGTGAAGATGGATTTTTTAAATTCACTTCTTATAAACCAGAGTTAAAACTATTTTACAAAATTCTTATTCCATGTCATAATTTATGTTCCGAGACAAATTATAATTCTTTAGGTAAATTCCCAGTCTTAAAGTCTAGAATTTAATTCTTTATGGAAAGTCTCTCTGTTCCAAAATGAAAATTAACATTTTTTAGGGAAAATACCACCTCCACTTCCAAGTCAGAATGATATTGACATACAACATTTTCTATCATAATTCAGAAATTTAGTAACTCTCTTATTCCAAAATAGAGAAACGGGATGATTCAAATTCTGGTAAAAATCGGTCTTTGTAATTCCCTCACATTTGTGTGCAATTTCTTAAAAATTAAAGGTCAAAGCATCGACAACTATAATTTGGTGATTGTGAATTCTCTTTTGTGAAAGCTCCTTCGGCTTTAACGAACACATTCTCATCACGTATCTCCTGCTTTGCAATTAATTTTGTCGAAAATGTGAACTTTTCTATATTATTTTCAACTCTCATTAGATCAAATGTGTATTATATTTATTTAGGTACTTCAGTCTGGGGCTCCTTACTCAGATATTGCAAAATAAAGTACAAATTTTATTTTTAATTATTATTTTAATATTTGTTTCTTATTTTGCATTAAATTTTATTCTCAGCTACGCTGAAAAATTTATAAAATAAATAAATTTATATTATTACAAATCATAGTGCGCATTGATATTTAAACAAAAGTATTTTCATTGCCTTGTCTTTATAATTAACACAAAGTGTGTATTCTATTAAAAAAATGTTATTATTCATTTTACTGCAACTTGTGTCTTCTTTCCATAAATTCAATTTTTGTTTGAAGGTTATTTTTACGATTTAAACCAAAAATACCCATCCGAACTTAAGGTAAAATTTTGCTAAATAAAATGTTATTTTAGCTGGTGTCCTTTTTACAAGAAGCTAATTTTGTCATTTTGAATATATTTTTATAACAAGAATTTACAACACATTCTTAGATATTTTTTGGTAGAAAAACTGTTACTTTTTCATTTTTTCCGTCTCTTGTGTCGTTTTCCAAAAATTTAATTAATACTAGTCCTATCTAAAAATTATTAATAACAAATTTTTAGATCCTTCTAGGATGAAGAACTTTGATCACATAATTTTTTTTGTTCCTTGCGTCGTTTTTCAAACAATTTTTTTTATGAGTTTAGTCCCTTCTTTCAAAGCTTGTGTTGTTTGTCCAAAATTTTAATTTTTTGAAAAATAAAATATCTAAAAATTTGTTATAAATAATTGTTTTATATGACACGTAGTTTTTTTTTTATTCGTAGGCAAAATAATTCAAAGAAAAAAACTGTTAAACCAAAAAGAGTCTACAACATTTTTAAAAATATTTTCTGGATATGACGAGTCAATTTTTTTAAACGTGAAAATAAGATTTTTTTAAATTACATTTTTGGAAAAACAACGTAAGTGGCGAAAAAATGAAAAGACAGAAGTTATTCAACCAAAAAAGATCTACAACTGTATTTTAAATAGTTTAAAGTTAACAAATTACATTTATGGCAAACGACACAAGTTGCAATAAAATGTTTAATAACATGGTTTTTTAATAGGATGCACACTTTTTTTTAATTATAAAAAGAAGACAACGAAAATACGTATGTTTTAATACCAATGCATATTATGAATTGTAGCAATATAAATTTATTGAAAAGATAACTTTTACAGGGTAGCTCAGAAATAAAATTAGTGCAAAATAAGGAGCAAATATTAATCATCAAAAATAAGATTTGTAAATTATTTTGCACTATCTGAACAAGCAGTACCAGACCGAGGTACAAAAATGAACATAATATAAATTTCATATAATAGTATTGAACATAATGGAGAAAAGTTTAAATTTTGGACAAAATCGAGTGCGAAGTACATGATAAGTAATAAAAATGTGTTCGTTAAACCCAAAGGAGCTTTAACAAAAGAAAATTCACAATCACTAAATTATGGTTGTCGATTCTTTGACCTTTAATTTTAAATAGTCTGGGAAATACAAAGACCGAATGCGTAGCGCGAGATAAGTATAGTATCCTGCTTCTAAATCAGAATTAAAATCCTTTTAAAAATTCTCTCTTTTATGTCCAATTATAATTTTTTACGGAATTTCCGTGTCCTAATGTAAAAATTATAATTCTATACGGAAATTCCCAGTTCTGTCTCAGAATTATAATTCTTTAAAAAATCATTATGATTCTTTGCGGAAATTATATGTCATAAAGTAAAATTCCCTGCCCTTAACTCAAAATTGCAATTCGTTATTCAAATGCCCTGTCCCAAACCTAAAATTAAATTTTTGTTTTGTTTTAAATCTTCTATCCCAACTGACAATTATAATTCTTTTAAAAAACTGACTCTTCCAACTCAGAATTAGAGTAATAAAATATACTAAACCATTTTGAATTTGCATCTGAGTACATTTGTGAGAAAAATCCCGGCCAGCGAATCAAATTTTTCGATCATTTCTCAGATTTTCCAAATTTCCATGTCAGGTAGACACCCTGATTATTGAATAAAATACATAATTCATAGACCTAAACCCAGTTGATAAACTAGGAATAATTAAAAAACAAACTATAATTATATTAATTTTTTGTAATATAGATAGTGTCGTATCGGAAGCAGAAGTCGCTTTAGCAGTCGGATACTTGATTGGAGACACTTGTTTATACAGGGCAGCTTGCGAGGTGCCACAAATAGCAAACGAATATTTAGGAGCAGCTGAGATGATTATTAATACTATGAAATTAATTCCACAGTGAGAATCAATTTTTTAAACATTTTTAAACTACCTAATTGTAAAAAAAATTTCTAAAGGGAAAAAATATTAATTTAATTTATTTCAGATTATTTAAAAAAGCACTAATTTATCAATATTCTTCTATTGCAGAACTTCAACAGTGGATCAAAAATACGATAAAAAAATGGCCGAATTTCGAAAAGCCGTAGAATATGGTTCGAAAGGCCAATGCCCATCAGAATACAACTGTAAAAAGGAAAATATAGAACGATTTTTGCGAACTGAATGAATTTAGAATATTGAAATACGATCTATAAATCATTTAGCTTAAGAATATTTGTTTATTTTGTATATATGCATAAGAAAAACAGTAGTTCTCATGTTATACTGTTAAAATCGAATAAAGATAATTTTGACTTTTTATGAATATCTGGAATGTTTCAAATAAAATTCTGTACCTGAACTTCAATCTCCAGAGCGCAAAGAGAAAACTAGGGGAAGCTAATTTCCACTTGAACAGCAAGTTAATCTTAATTAAAAATGTTTAATATTGAAATATTTCATAAATATTAGAAAATATTTACAAAGATATTGCACAAGGCATAAAAACCTTTAACCAATAAAAATGGAGTACATTTTTGAGTACATTACATTGTCCTAAATTCTTCACATTATAATTTGTGGTTCTGGTACTGAGGCAGCGATACTTTTATGTGGCAAAACTTGACCACCGTTGATGTATAACTCATCCTTTACGATAACATCTTCGCCCAAAACTGTCGTACCTTCCATTCTCACCCATCTACCAACAACGCTCTTCCATCCTATTATACATCTAAAATTTGAAAAATATATCAAGATATTGCAATAATTTTTTTAATCAAATTTTGTACAGTGGACTCTCACAAAGCGCCTTTTCTCGCCAAGCGCCTCTCCGTTCATTGCCTCTAAATGTTATGACATAAATGAATTAAGTAAACAAAAAATAGCTTTTTTTATACAAATCATTAATAAAAGTTTCTATTTAATTTGTAAAATAAATACAAAAAGTAAGTCATTTTACAAACATAACATTATTGAATATTAAAAAAATCAAAGAACGTGTTTTGATAAAATTCTCTACTTTTTTCTAAATAGTATAATTTTCAGATAATAAAGATACATTTTGAACTGAAAATGAAATTAATTTCTGCTTAAAAAATAAATTTTCAACAAAATACATAAATTTCCAACTAAATTTTTAAAGCTCTAGCTAAGAAATGTTAATTTTTTACTAATGAAAACAATCTTTCAGCTACAAAAATTAATTTATCAACCAAAAATAGAATAGTGAAATTTTCAGATAAAAAAATTTTATTTCTAAAAATATATTAACTTGCAACAAACTAAGTGAATTTCCAATTAAACCAGAATAAATTTTCAACCGAAAATGGAAAAGTGAAATTTTCAGTCAAAAAAAGCGAATTTTTCAATAAAACAGTTGAATTTTTAGACACAGAAATGAATTTTTAACTAAAGTAATGAATCTGTAACCAAAAATATTTCTTTTAAAGAAAGTAGTATGACTTTGAACCAAAATTGATGGATTTTCAACGAGAAATTTAATAGCTGATATTCCAACCAAAAAATATTTTATGTTAAATAAAAGAACAGTTAAATTTAATCAATAAAGATAAATCTTAAATGAAATACTCATTTTTTAAGTTCAAACTTCATTTTCAACAAAAATACACTATTTAAAAAAAACTGTTCATTTTAAATCGAAATTAATGAATTTATTGAATAAAAATAACTTTTAAAACAAAATTATTAATAAACGTCTATAGCTGATTTTTGAAATAAAGTAAAAGCGTAATTCATTCAGTTTGAAGATAAAAAAATTAATATTTTAATGATCACTTTTTCTGGCGTAGTTCTGAATTTTACAAATATAACATTATTGTATATTGAACAAAGCAAAGACCGTGTTTTGATAAAATTCTCAATTTTTTGCCAAATAGTACAGTTTTCGACTAATAAAGACACATTTTGAACTAAAAATGAAATTGTTCAATTTTCCAAAAAATTATGAGTTTTCAAACAAGAAGATTAGGTTTCTTCTCGAAAAAACAAATTTTTAACAAATTACATAAATTTCCAACTAAGTATTTGAAGTTACAACTAAAAAAAAACGTTTACTTTTTAATAAAAGAAAACAAATTTTTAACGAAATTGTTAAATTTTGAACTAAAAAAATAAATTTTCAACCAAAAATGGAATAGTCAAATTTTCAGATAAAAAAACTGAATTTTTAACAATATATACCATTTGCAACAAACTAAGTAATGAATCTTTATTAAAAAATATTACTTTTTAACAAAGTAGTACAACTCTGCACCAAAACGGATTTTAACATAAAATAAAATACAGTTGAATTTAAACAAAAAAGGAGAATTTAAAAAAAATACTTAATTGTTAAGTTGAAAAATTATTTTTCAAACAAAAAAAAATATTCAAATTTTACATATATAAAAAAACTTCTTCTCTTTGGTTGCAAATTTAACTATTTGAATGAAACTTTTTTGTTTGTTTTATTTTATGTTAAGAACTGATCTTTTCAGTCGAATACTGCATCTTTCTGGGATAAAAATGCAACTCCTTTGTTGAAAAATCAACTATTTCCTAGAAAATGTACTTTCTGTTTAAAATTCAAATTTTTGTGTTGAAAAGTCAATTAAAATCTTTTTGGATGAAAATTCCATTTTTGTTATTAAAAATTTGTCTTTTGTATTTAAAAATTCAACCTGTTTTACTCGAATTTTGATTTTTCTTGATTAAAAATGCAATTTTTTGGTTGAAAGTTTAACGATTTTGTTAAAAGATCCTACTTTTCATTTTAAAAATCAACTTTTTAGCAGAAAACTAAATAATTGTTTACAATTTTTATTGTAGGGCTGAAAAATAAACTGGAATCTTCTCTGGATGAAAATATAACTAGTTTTTTATATATATTTTTTAATTCATCTATTTTAGAATAAATTTCATCTTTCTTCAATAAAAATTCAACTGTTGGGTTGAAAATTCATAAATTTTTACTGAGAATTCTGCTGTTTCGTTAAATATTAAACTATTTCGTTGAAACTTTACTTTTGGTTTAAAACTCATATTTTGGTGTACTTTTTAGTATTGAAAAAATTTTTTTTTCGTAGAAACTTAATTGTGGTCAAAAATTCAACAATAGAAAAAAAAATTAAGTCTAAGTTCATCTGTTTGGGGAGAAGATTTATATTTTTGGGTAAAAATTGCAAAATAATTCAACAATTTTGTTAAAAAGTCATTTTTTTAAATGAGAAAATCTTTATTTTGGATTCAAAATTCAATTTTTTTTGTAGAAACTTAATTTATAATTAAAAATTCATATTTTGATCGTGAAAAGTCAACCAAAATCTTTTGTAACAGAAAATTCAACTATTTTTTAAAAAATGTTATCTTTTTTAATTAAAAATTCATTTGTTTTAGTAAAAATTTCATTTTTTTATGAAAATGCAACATTTTTGTTAAAAGTTATTATTCTTCGCTTGCAAATTCAACTATGATACTTTATTTGAAAGATTTGGTTGAATCACTTTGTTAAGAAATCATTTTTTTGTTGAAGATTTATATTTTAAAAGCCTTTTTTTTGGTTTAAAATTAATTTTTGATCTGAAAATGTAACTTTTTCGCTTTTTTAAGATTGATCCTTTTTAGTAGAAAATTCCCTTTTTTTGGGGGAAAAAATAGTTTCCTTGGTTTGAAATTTCATTTTTTTGTAAGAAAGCATTGGTTTTGTGGAAAATTAATTTTTTGCTGAAGTCATATTTTTAATTTGAAAATTTAATTTTTTAGAGAAAATTCGTCTCTTTGCTTGAAGGTTCAACAATTTAGATCAACTCTTATTTCTTGAGTGAGTAAAAAATCTTTATTTGTTGAAAATTCGTCCTTTTGGTTTTAAAATTCTATTTTCTTTTTATATAAATTTCATATTTTTTATTGAAATATAAACTATAACACTTTTATGTTGGGAATTCATCTTTTTAGGTTGAAAATTCAACTTTTATATTCAAATTTTAATTATTTTGTTGAAAATATGAGTATTCTGTTAAAACCCATCTTTTATAGTAGAAAAGAAATTTTTTTGTTCAAAGTAAATTAATAAATTAATAAATTTGAAATTTCTATCTGAAATACTGTTTTATTCCGATTATTAAAGATTCTATATTAAAAGTATTACAAGATAAAAATGCTGTTATTTGATCATTAATGATTAACGAAAATGAAAAATCAGACAAGGAAAAATCAGGGAATTTTGAAAATCAGGCGCATAGTGATTTCGATCCCGAACACTGGGCACTTTGTGAGAGTCTACTGTAAATGTATTTTCCGATTTGAAAAAAACTAACCCTTCCAGCCACGCGTGTTCTTTGATAGTTGCAGATGCAAGAATAGTTGTTTTTTTGACGCAACATCCATCGGATATTGTAACTCCAGGGCCTATGGTAACATTAGGACCGATTCGGCAATCCTTTCCAATTTTGGCAGTTGGATCAATCATCACGTTACCAATTATTCCGGGACCAGAGTGTAATTTTTCAGGTGATTTCTGGCTCAATGATGTAAGGTACAAGCACATTCCTAACGAAGTTTCAGAACAGATGAGTTTTACATTTCAATTATAGGCCTCACAACTGATAAGTCAGGGTGGCCGCTTTAATCGATGAAATAAATTCCCGGCTTTTTCCCGGTTCGAAAACATTTTTCACGGTCAATAAAACTAAAATTCTAAAGATAAACATTTTTCATTTAAAGCAATAAGAAATGAACTACAAACTGAAACAGTCAAAATGGAACTCTTGAATTTTGATCTTTTAAAATTAAAGTCTAAAAGTTTTTTAATGCAAAAAATTTGTATTCAAATGCTCAATAATTTATAAATATAAAATGAAAGGTATTAACACTTTTTAATTTCGAACAACTTTAATTGAAATGCAGATAACTACCAAATTTAGAATTTTTAACTTTGATAAATTATAGAGTTTAAAGATCAATCAATCAGTGAACTTAAAAATGTATATTATTTTAAGGAATTTAAGGCTCGAAAGCTTAAGAATTATAAAATTGATTTTTTTAATCTGAACACTTCTTAAATTAAAAGTTCAATCATTTTCATTTTAAATAGCTTAAACGTCCTTGAAAAGCTTCAAACTTTTATTTCAAAATCTAGAGAAATCCAGAAGTTGTTTTAA
The DNA here is from genome assembly GCA_010014905.2 of Druon quercuslanigerum. Lineage (NCBI taxonomy): Eukaryota > Metazoa > Arthropoda > Insecta > Hymenoptera > Cynipidae > Druon > Druon quercuslanigerum. The sequence goes on from JAAAKG020044866.1 coordinate 9,243, forward strand.
ATTTTTTAAGATTTAAAATTATTTTTGAAAAATGCTCAGGAATTCTAAATATGTTTTGAAATGAAATAAATTTGCCCTATAATTTTTAGAATATCCAGTAAATTCTAACAAATTTTCACATAATTTAAACGAAGTATGTACCGACAAAATTCGCCTACTCGTACCGAAATTTCGGTGAAAATAGCCACAGAATAATTTAAAATAAAATTTAGAGTTTTGCAGATTTCAAACGAACAATTTATAATCTTTTTAAAAATTGTGAGACTTAATTTTTTTTTAATTTCTTAAGATTTCTAGGAAATGTGAAAAAAACTTTTTCTTTTTAAAACTTATTTTAAGAGAATATTTAGAAATATTTTAAAGGTATGTACGGAATTGTTCCTAAAATTTTTAGAAAATCCTGCCAATTTATAAAAATTTCCTTAAAATCTTCCAGATTCTTTTTTGAACATTTTTTAAATCCTTTAAAATCTTTTTAAACATTAACTTAAAATTATTTTTTTATTTTTTTAAAGCCTTTCACAATTCTTGAAAATCTTCTTATTGTGTTTTTGTTTCAAATAAATGTTTTTCAAAACTTCTAAATATTTTTTAAAATTACTCAAATTTGTATACAAATAATAAGTGTTTAATTGTTATTTAAACATAAAAATTCAACAATTCAGTTTCAGATATTTTACTTTGAAATTTTGGATTGTAATTTGATCGTCTTAAACGGACATTATTGATAAATATTCAATACTTGTTCTTCTTTTTAATTAAAAAATTTAAAAATTGAATAGGGTAAAAAATGAATATTTTAGACTGAAATAATATTTTGAATTTAATAAAAGCCGTTAATTATGAATATATTATTCGGAATTTATTTTGATGTTGAAAATAGTTTATAAATTTTAAATCTTACATTCACATTTTTTTAATGTCTAAGACTTTCAATTTGTAACCTTTTAATTCTTAACAATATAATGTCAAAAAAAGTATTTATTTATATTTACGGCTAATAAAAAATAAAAATGTTTCTTATCAAAAAATTTCAACTTCAAACGCTTGTAACTTTTAAATGCTTAAGTCATCAAGAGAGCATTTTAAAATTCTTTAAATTAAAAATGTACGCTCAAAAATAAAAATCAAAAATGGAAAATGTTTTAACTTTTTTTGTAAGTTTTTTTTTTTTTTTTTTTTAAGTTTTCAAGGATTTTCAAATGACGAATTGTAAACTGAATGATAGAATAATTGGAAAAGATAACAATTCAATTAATTTTTTTTAAACTGTTGAAATCCAACATTTAGCAGATTTTTCTTCTAAATTTTTTTAAAATTCCCGGTCAAAAAATAAATTTACTGCCATTTCCCGGGTTTTCCCGGTCTCAAGAAATTCCCGGTTTCCTAGACCAGTTTTATTCAATCGTGATAGTAATCAAGACCTAATTTTATTCCTTCAAGGATTCTTTACAACTCCAAGTTGCTTCTTATTAAAATTGAAATTATTTAAGAAAAAATATTTTTATACAAAGACAATAATTAAAAAAGTTTCTAATTCTTCAAAACAAGAAACAAAAAAACGGAAGTCACAAGTTCTATCTTTCTTACTAAAATTCATATTTATACTGTCAACTCCGCAAACTCCAAAGAGCAAGAAATATCAAAGAAAATATTTTACTTTATGACCCAAGAAAAAATCGAGAAATAGAATAATTAGAAACTGATCTGTGAGGCCTGAAGTAATTTCTTAAATCAAGTACAGAAATAAAATTATGAAAACGATCAAGAAAATACTTACCGGTTAGAAAATCTTTAGGCTGACCTACATCCATCCAGAATCCTACCAAATCCATAGCATATAGTTCACCATCGCTAGCCATATTTGGAAACACTTCTTTTTCAATGCTCATGTTGCGAAGTTCTATCCTATCCAAAATACTTGGATTGAAAATGTATAAACCTTTAAGAAAAGAATATAATTAATTATAAATTACTACATTAATTTCCATCCCAAAAGTTGTATTTTTAACCAAAACAAATAACATTTTTCACAAAACAGATGAATTTTCTACAAAATAGTTTCTATCAAAAAGATTAGTTTCCTTAAAAAATACGACTTTTCAATAAAATAGTTACATTTTTTACCAGAGTTGAATTTTTAACTAAAATAATAAATCTTCAATGAAAAATATGAATTTTTAACTTTAAAACTGACACAAATTATTCCTAAAATTTTGAAAAACGTTTCAAAATTTGAAAAATTTATAGTCTTTCAGAATTTCTTAAACATTTTTAAAAATCTTTTGGAATTTTCTGAAATCTTTTTCAGTTTTCTTAAATGAAAAATCATTTTAAACTTTTTCGAGAATTTTAGGAAAAGTTGTTTATTTTCTTGAAACCTTTCAAAATTCTTAGAATTTTTTAACCGAAATCTTCCAAAATTAACATTTCGTTTTAAATTTTTCGAAATCTTTTCAAATTTAAAGTTATTTTTGTATATTTTTAAAACTTCTGAATATCTCTTAGACTCACTCGAATTTTTTCTTAAATTTTGTAATCGTGCAGATTAAACAATTTATCTTTAAATCTTTTACGTTATTTTTCAGCATTTTTTGAAATTCCTTCAATTTTCTCTTCAAATTTCTTTTTTCTTTTTAAAAATAAAAAATCATTCTAATTTTTACAGTATTTTAAGAAACTACTTTATTTTCTCGTAGCCTTTCATACTTCTTGAAAAGCTTCTTTTTTGGAAACTTTCAAAAATCGATACATTGTTTTAACTTTTTTGAAATCTTATCAAGTTTTTAATCATTTTTAAATCTTTTCAACTCGTCTAAGGATCTCTTCAACTTAATCGATTTTTTCTGAAATTTTGTAACCTTGCAAAATTCAAAATTTTTGCTTTAAAATCTTCTACAATCTCTTTCGAAATTTTAGGAAATCATTTGACATTTTTTAAAATCTTTTTCAATTTGCTTTTAAAATTATTTTTTTTTAAATAAAACATCATTTGAAATTTTCTCAGGAATTTCAAAAATTCTTTTATTCTCTTTTAACCTTCCATGATTCTTGAAAAGCTTCTTATCTGAAACTTTATTCAATTTTGTCTCAAACTTAAATTTTCAACAAAAAAAAACTACAGTTTTGTCAAGAAGTTTTAAGAATAAATTGTTATTCTCTTGAAACATTTCCAATTTCTTAAGAATTTTCTTTTTTTTCAAATCTTAAAAAATCTGCTTGTTGTTTAAAACATTTTAAAATCTTTTCAAGTTTTAAATTACTTTTAAACTTTCTAAAGATCTCTTAACATACTTAATTTTTTCTTAATTATTGTAATTTAGCAAAATTAACAAATTTTGCTTTCAAATAATTCACAATCTTTCTCAAAATTGTAGAAAAACATTTTAAACTTTTTAAATTATTGATTAATTTTCTCTTGAAATTAATGTTTCCAAATAAAAAAAATTATTAAAATTTTTCCAGGAATCTTAAAAGATTATTTAAAAAACTTTCATAATTCCTAAAAAGTTTTTTTTCCAAATCTTCAAAAACCTGTATTTTCTTTTGAATTATTTATAAATCTGTTAAAAGCTTTTAAATTTATCTTAAAAATGTCAGATTTTTCGTAAAATTTTATAATATTACAAAATTGAAATTTAAACATTTTTTTTTAGAACTAAGTTTTTCGTCCATTTATCATTTTTCTCATCTCTTTTAAAACCTGAAAAAACTATAGAAGAACTATTTCCCAACATTAAAAAATCATTTTAATTAAAATTTTGTTTTTAATCAATAATGTTTAAAACTATTTGGAAATAAATTGTATCATGAAATAAAATTTCCTATTTGAATATTTTATTTAACAAAATTGAATTTTTTAAATTGGCTCAATAAATTATAAATACATTCAAATATAAATCTATAAATTATATATATATATATATATATATATAATAATAAAAAATAATAATAAATTAAAAATTAAACGAAGATTCAAAGTTAATTTCTTACTATATTCTCATACACACCTGCGTTTATTTTATTCGAAACAAATTCTTTTGGTTTTTCAATGAAACGGTCAATTTTTCCGTCTTCATCGTAAATAACAACTCCGTATTTGGACGGTTCCTCGACTTTGGTGACGACAATTGTGCCTTCCCTTCCATGATTTTTGTGAAACTGAAGTAGCTGTTTGAATGGAAAATCGCATATTACGTCTGAGTTTAAAACAAAGAAAGGTTCATCTCCACTTCGAAGAATTTCAGCTGCAAGTGCCAATGGTCCTGCTGTTCCCAAAGGTTCTGCCTCATGCGAGAATATTAAATTAATTCCCAATTTTACTGCCTCTTGTTCCAATTCTTTCTCCATTTGTTCAGCGCGATATGATACCGCTAATATAACTTCCGTTACATTTATCTCAACCTATGTATACAATTGAAATAAATATTATTAGGTTCATATGCTAGATTATACAAGGTGGCCGTTTAGATTCAGGAAATATATTTCCGGTCCATTCCTGGTCATCAAAGATTTTTCCCGGCCAATCAAAAAATAGTTTACGTTAAACATCAGTTAATGCAACATTTTTCTTCATTCCTAAATCGCTTTTAGCAACAATTCGTTCAACTAAAATTATTCTTATCATATTTTTTTAGATTATTAAACAGGATGAACATTTCAACTATTTCATTTTTAGTTGAAAAATTATCTTTTTGGTATAAAATGCAATTATTCCAGTTTAAGATTTATAATTTTAGTTGAAAATTCATCACTTTCTTAGCAAATGAAGCTATTTTTTGAAAATTATTTCTTTTTTTGTTTTTCTCGCTGAAAATTATCTTGTTTCTAAAAATGTAACTCCCTATTCCAATTAAACATTTCATTATTTAAGTTAAAAAAGCATCAATTTTATTGAAGATTAATTTTTTTAAATGACAATTCGACTATTCCAATTTTTGTTGAAAATTGATCTTCTGAGTCAAAAGTTCAACTATTTGATTGAAAATGTGTCGTTTTTAGTTGTGATTTGTTGAAAAATCATCTTTTTGGTAAAATAAAATTTTTTGGTTGGAAACTACACTATTTAGTTAAAAATTCATCTACATTCTTGCAAATACCATATTTTCACTTGAAGAGTTAGGAACTTGAAGCGGTTTTAACTGAATTTAATACGGAACTCAAATTACTTTTACCGCTTTTTCCCCATTTTTTCCGGACCACATAAATTTCCCTGGACAATTTTAATATTTATACAGTTCCAAGAGCATATTATAAATAATGTTTTTTTTTTAGTTCCTAGGGATTCAAATAATATGTTTAATTTATAAAGCTTTGACCAATTATATTACAAGATATTCTTTAAAATGTTAGCACCATCGATTAACAAAATAAAAATTTAAACAATTTTTTTATCTCTTCTTATACTTAAAATGAATCGCGTATTTGGCTAAAATTAATGTGAGTTCCACATAAAATTCAGTTTACACCGCTTTTAATTTCTAACTTTTCAAGTGAAAATATAGCATCTTCAACAAGATAGATGAACTTTTAACCAAATAGTTTAATATTCAAACCAAAAAAATATTTTGTTAGCAAAAATACGATTTTTAAACAAATTACATCAATTTTCAAGGAAAGAGTTAAATTTCTAACTAAGAATGAAAAAAAATTTCATACAAATAATAGAAGATTGAACTAAAAAGATCAATTTTCAAACAAAAATGAAATAGTTAAATTTTTATTTTAAAACATTAATTTTCAACCAAAACAACGAATTTTAAACTAAAATGTTGGAATATTAAATTGGAATAGTTACATATTCAGAATAAAAGATAATTTTCAACGACAAAAATTTTTTTTGAAAAGATAGTGATCAATTAAAAGTGATGCATTTTTCAAAAAATATTCATTTTTATTTAAAGAAAAAACAACGAATCTTCAACAAAACAGCTCATTTTTCAACCAAAAGTGGTGAATTTTTAATTAAAATTATAAGTCTTCAACAAGAAAATTAATTTTTAACAATGGTGTAAACTTTCTTCAAAGCGAATCATTAAACTGACTGATATTTTAACCAAAAAAGATTTAAATTTTTTATCAAAAACCATTGAATTCAACTCAAACATACGAATTTTTAACATCAGTTGAATTTTTAACTAAGAAATGTTTTCAGTCAAGAGAGAGAGATCGAAAATTTCACACAAACTTTTGTTTTATAAACAAAAAATGGAATCGTTAAATTTTCAGTTAAAAAAATTTATTTTATAGAAAATTGAAGCATTTTTAATCAAGATGATTAATCTTCAATTGGAATAGTTGAATTTCAACAACACCAAAAAAAGAAATTTAAACCAAGAAGATAATTCCTACCAAAAAGACGAATTTTAAAAAAAAACATAAATTTTTAACTAAAAAAGATTTAAAAAAAGATTAGTGTTCGGCTTAAAAGATAGATTATTATCTAAAATGACTCAATATTCAATTGGAATCATTAGTTATATTTTCAACTAAAATTATGAATCTAGAATTGAAATACAGGAATTTCAACCCAAAACTATAATTTTTCAACCCTAAAGTGAACAGTTAAATATTTAGTTAAAAAATAATGCTCAAATAAAGAGATGAATTTTTAATTAAAATTATAAAGCTTCAACAAAAAATATTAATTGTTAACAAATAACAGTTGAATTAAAAAAGAAGACTTTTCAAAACGAGCTGCATTAAAAAAAGAAAGCTTTTCAAAATGAGTTGAATTGTCAACTAGAAAGATTTTTCAGTCAAGAGAGAAAAAAATGGTAAATAACCTGTTGAATTTTCAACCAGGCACTAGAACTTTCAACTAAAAACGAACCATTTTTAACCAAAAATCGAATAGTTACAGTAGCACGCAAGAAATATCAGTCTTATTCAAATTTATATTGCAATTAAAAAAAATATGCACTCTTTAAAAAAAATCCCTGATGTTTCCAGGTTTATTCAGGTATATATAAATTCTATAAAAACAGACTGAAGTGATCAATATTATTCGAAACTAACATTTTATCTCTTAAATAGGTATAAAGTTATCAAAATTATCTATAAAATAAGCCAAGGTGATGCCATTGTGTCAATTTTTAAAGAAGATATTGCAAAAGTAGTGCAAATTTCAATGTTTTCTTGAAATATTAATAAAATCAAATATATTCTTGGAATAATTTTAAAGATGAATTTCTATAAAAACGCAACTTATTACCATTATTGTTAAAATATTTGGAAAAATGTTAATATTTTTTCTCCAGAAAGAAATATTTTTGTAAAATATATGAAACATGTAATCATGAGGTTTATATGAAATTTATTAAAAATATATATTCATCTTTTTTATTGTTATTTTCCTAAATAAGAATTTTTTTTCAATTTGTTAAATGTTTAGGCATTATTTCAATTATAAGAAACTATTGAAATTTTTACTATTTTTTTAATATCTTCGTAAATAATTGATAAAATTGTCTGGCTTCTTTTATAGAGAATTATGACAGCTTTCAATCTATTTATGAGAACAAAATTTAACTCTCATATAGTTAACAATTAAAAGAATTTAAGCAATCATCGAAAAACTTCCGCCGAACACCCTGACAATGGTTTCAAGATATTTTAATAACTGACCGAATCCAATTTAGAAAAATAATTTAGAGATATTTTAACTATTCCAATTTCTTTCTTCAGACTTCCCTCCAAGGTGGCCACAAAACTTCATTTTCAAAATTCCCAGACTTTTCATTGACCAATCTTTCATTTTCAATCACCATTCATACCTAAATATCAGAATTAGATATAAAATCTTACATAAACGAAAGAACAAAATTTAAATTTAAAACTTATTAATTAATTTTATATTATTATATATTATATTTATATCAATAAAGAATTGGGAAACAATGCCGGTTTTTTTTGTAGAAAATATATTTTCTATATTTTTAAACAAAATGCCGCAATTTTATTATTTTTGAACTGTTCACTGATTTTCCGGCGGAAAGGACAGTGAGCCTCGCCAGGATCTAAAAAGAAAATGCGAATATCCGATTGTGGTATAAAACTTTCTTCAATTTAAATGAATCGAACCATTTTTTATTGAATATCTGGGTTAAATTTTTATTTTTAAATGCAAATATGAAAAATATTAATAAAAATCCTACTCAATATATAAATTTCCAGTCATTTCCCGGTTTCCAGTCCCAGCGTCCACCCTGTTATAAATAATAAGTTCCAACTTTAGAATGTGAAAAATATTGTAAAATGATAAACATACCAAAGCCTCGATTTGATGCAATAACATTGGCTTATTTGCAAACTCAACAAGTGGTTTTGGGCGACTGAGAGTTAATGGACGAAGTCTCGTTCCATAACCCCCAACAAGAATTAAGGCACGCATATGACTTAACTTCTTTCTCTTCTCATGCATAATACCATAAACCTGCAAAAAGATTTTTTTAATTAGAATTTTTGACATATACATGGGGGAAAATCAAAAAGATGAATTATTTGATTTCGAATTCAATGAAAAAAATTATTTCAGATCAACATGGAAGATCTTTTTACTAATCGTAATAATTTCAATAAGTGTAAAAATAGTGATTTGAGGTATTAAGAACTACGTTCTTATTTTATAATTATAATTTTTTGAATTGAATGAAATTTATTTGATATAGACCATTTACGATATCTTGCAAGTCAAAATAATAATAAGATCTGCTTCTCGAAGCTTAATATGAAAATTTCAAATTCATTATTATTAATGTTCTTGATGATAGAATTAAATAAACTAACCATCGAAATAAAATTCTTATTATATTAATTTTGTAGCACGGTTAGCCTATATATAATATTTACAGAAGCTCGCTGGATTTAATATTATTTCAAATATTTAAATGGATTCTGAGAATTACAAATTTTATTTTGACTGCAAAGAATTTCCCAAACTTAATAAAGATTTTGAAAGGATTTCATAGATTTTAAAGGTTTTATGGTACTTCGCTGATACAGTTTTGGTATACATTTTAGAATATTTTTATCAATTTTAAAGAATACCAAAAGAATGAACGATTTTCGTAGAATTTCAAATTTTTAAAGAGATTTTCAAATATAGCATATGATTTCACAGGAATAAAAAAATTCCATGCGGTTTTAAAGATTTTTTTTAACTCGCATGGAATATTTCAAACCCAGTGAAACACCTTGAAATATTTTTAAATCTCTTCAAATGTTTGAAATTCCAAAAAGTTTCTTTAACATTTTGTTAAGTGGAATTAAATTTCGGGAAATTTATAAAGGTTTAATATGTATAGGATTTATAAGATTTTATGATATTTTATAAGATTTAAATGGATTTTAAGAAATATCCGAAATTTCGAAATATTACAAAGGATTTTAAAGTCTCTCGATAAGGTCTTGTATTGAATTTCCCAGGATCTCAAAGGATTTCCAAAACTTTCAAGACATTTGAAATATTTTAGGATATTTTAACAAATTTCTCAGAATTTTCAATATATTTAGAAAAATGAAAGGGGTTTTAAAGGATTTGAAATATTTTTTAATATTTAAAGAAATTTTTAATAGATTTTAATAAACTGAAGGGATTTCAACGAATTTTTAAAAAGATTTTGGCGTATTTGAAAGATTTAAAAGAAATTAAGAGTTGTTTATTTATTTTAGAGTTTTTAAAAATATTCCCTGAAATTAATGAAATCCAATTGTTAAACTATCCTTTACAGGTTTCTTAACTAGTTATATGCGTAAAACAAAAACATTTTACGTGTAATTAAATGTTAAAATTTTGAAATTATGCAAAAATCTTCAATTTTTAATCAATTTAAATACGAAAATCAAGCACTTTAGCCCCAAGATTAATTTAAAACTGTTTTTTTACTGGATGAAATAAATCTCTAGGACTGTTTAAAAAATGTTTGAAACAATAATTATTTATGTTGAATTGAAAGCGTTGACATTTTTTTAAATTATACTCAGAGATTTTAAATCTGAAAGTTAAAAAATATCAGACTAAAATTCGGAAAATAAGACAATTTTATTATAAAAAAGTTCAAATTGTATCATTTCTAATTCAAAGCGTTAAAAATTGAACGATTTTATTTTGAATTGAAGAACCTTGAGATTTAAAAGAAAAGTATCTTTAAATGGGAAATATTAAAAATGAAAGCATTTCTACTACGGAATAACGGAACGATAAAAATTAAAAGAATCCGAACTTAATTTAAGACTGAAAAAACTTTTACTCGCCAATAATTGTTATATTAAAATATTGTTTATACTTAAGTCCTTAAAAATTGCAATTATTTTATTTAAATTTAAATCGTGAAAAACTTAAAATTTTAAATGATACTTTGAAAAATTTAACCATTTCTATTTTTATTTGCAAATTTAAAACTCATGAAAGGGAAAAATTGAAACGAACCATAGTATTTTTGGGCCCAGAGCTTGAAGTAATAAAGACAATTTTATATCAAATAGGGATGCTCACATCAATAAATTCGCGATCTCGCCATTATTAAAATATCAATTTCAAATAGTTTAATTTTGATATGTTTTTTTTCAATCACACATTTCAACTTTTAAATTAAGAATCGCGTAATTTTTAACTCATTATTACGAATTATTATTCATTCTTACATTTTTGCCAGCAAATATTTTTAAATTCTAAAAGATTCCTCTTTTTTAATCTTTAAATAAAAATCGTACACTTTCAAGATATCACATTGAAAATTAAAAATAAAAAAAAAAGTATACAAAACAAGATTGCTAAGTATGATTTCATTGTTTGAAATTACATAATTTTAAGCCTTTCATTTCAAATTCTGTTTTAACTGGAAACTATGCAACTATCAAGTCTTTCGTTCTAATATTCTACAAATCCAAAGAATTAAAAAAACCAGACAATTGTCTATGTTTTAATTTAAAAATAATTTTAAATAACCATAAAGTTACTTCTTTTATTAATTATATTAAAAATAAAAACTAACAAAAATCTTAATTTACCTACTCGAAAGTTGTTCTAAAAGCAGATCCAATTATTATGTCGACTTACAAGAATATTTTTACTGACTTGAATTAAATATTTGTATTTAGAGATTAAGAAAATGAAATTACAAATAATAGACATCTTTTTTTAGGTAAATCAATTTTAAAAAAAAATTTCAATAAGGAAAAAAACGAATCTTTAATAAACAGTGAAAATAAATTATCAACAAAATGTGTAATATTTAATATTTCCACACAAAAATATTTTAATTGACAATCAAAAACAATTAAAAACAATAATAATACGAATTCTCAACAAACCAGTTGAATCCTCAACAACAATCGATTAATTTTCAAACCAAAAAGAGGAATTTTCAATTGAGTTTTCAACCCAAAAATATGGATTTTATACCAAAACAATTAAATAGATACATTTTTAGTTTAAAAAATCATTTTTAACCGAAAAACAACGATTTTTCAACAAAGTAGTTAAATTTTCCTAAAAAATTTTTTTTGACTAAAATGATCAATCTTTAACAAACCAAGAAAAAAAGCGAATTTATAACATAAAGGCAAAATTTTCTACAAAAAAAAACCTTTCAACAAAATAGATTAATTTTTAACTAAAGGAAATAAATTTAAAAAAAAAATAGAATAGTCGAATCTTTAACCAAAACAGACTAATTTCAAACCAAAGAGTTACATTTTTAACCAAAAAAGGTGACATTTCTGCGATAATAGATGAATCTTGGAACCAGAAGGACAGCTTTCCAAAAAAAGGAGTTGACTGCCTACCAAGAAAGATGAATAATTCACCAAAAATATTATATTCTATCAAAAAGATGAATTTTTAGTTGAAAAAAATAATTTTCAAATTAGAAAAGAAGAATTTTCCACAAAATAGTTAAATTTTAAAAATGGTTTGCAACTAAAATGACGAATCATCAAGCAAATAAAAGTGGTATCAAACAAGCAAACAGAAGCATTCTTAATTTAAAAAATGCAACATTTCTACCAAAATAGTTGACCTTTCAACACAAAAATACGAAAATTATACAAAATACTTAAAAACCTTTTAATAATATTCTTGAATTTTCAAAACAAAAAACAAAAACAAACAAATTACCTATAAATTCCATGACTTTCCAAAAATTCCCTAAACTGTAGCAACCATGTTGTGAATAATTTTAATAGAAAAAAAGGTTTTATGTTGTTCTGAAATACTTTTAACAGCGAAACATTTTAATTAAATAATTTCAAGTTTTTTACTTTCTTCCAAAATTGTGAGCATTTCTCAGAGGCTTTAAAATCTAAATGTCTGGATTTAGAAAACGTACAAGATATGCAAGTTTTCAATTTGAAATTATAGCTATAAAATATTTAAATTTTATTTATGAAACTAGAAATTCTTCAATGTCAAATAATTAAAACTCAAAATTATCGTATTTTGAATTATTGAATCCGACTGCGAAGTTAATTCAATCAGGAAAAGTCGAGAGTGGGACCATAATTTTCCAAATTAATACAATTTATTTACCAAATTTGGAGGCTACATATTTTCAACTTGTAAACATATAATATATAGTAATTTTATTCATGCAAAAATTTAAAATTTTACATAACCTATATACCTTACATCCGGAAATAATAAACGAAATTCAAAGCGATTTATAAACAATTTACATTATTTGGTTAGAAGCGCGTGCAAATTCGTTAAGTTCTCATTCTGTACAATTTTAGCATAATAAGAAAGGAAAGGAAATCCAAATATAATAATACTTATCAAAGTCGATTAACAAATCTGGCAAAAGAAAACCGTACAAAATTATTTGTTATTTAAAAAATGACTGGAATCCTACCTATTCGTGAAGTATATAGAGAGAGCTTTTTAGATAAAAAGTGCCACGTATGTTTATCAACTTTCAAAAATAGGTGAGGCACCTGAAATAACCGGAAAATAAGACAATTTTGTTATAAAGAAGATTAAATTGTATCACTTCTAATTCAAATCGATCAAAATTAAACGATTTTAATTTGAATTGAAGAATCTTGAAATTTAGTAATTTCATATTAGAATTTCGAAAACAAAACAACTGCAAAACAATAAAAATGGTATATTTTCAGATAAAAATTTGGAAAACTTTAAAGTTTTGGATTTAAATCATTTTCAATATTTTAAAGTCAAAGCTTTGGAAATTCTAGAATTTTAAACTTTTATTAGACAAAAAAAAATTTAATATAAAAATTTATTTGGGCTTATCAAAATAGAAAGTATCTTTAAATCGGTAATATTAAAAATGAAAACATTTCTACTACGGAATAATGGAAAAATGAAAATTAAACGAATCCTAACTTAATTTAAGACCGAAAATATGTTTACGCATCAATACTTGTGATTTAATATATAGTTTATACATGAATCCTTTAACATTACAATTATTTTATGTAAATTTAAATCGTTGAAAAAGTTAAACTTTTGAATGGTACTTTGCAAAATTTAATCATTTCAATGTTAATAGCAGATTAAAAACACTCGAAAGAGAAAAAGTCAAATAAACCATGGTATTTTTGGGCCCAGATCGTGAAGTAATAAATACGATTTTATATAAAATGTGGATACTCGTACCAATAACTTCGCCTTTTCAGTGGCTGAATTTTTGAATTTTGACCTTGAATTCACAATTAGCGGAGAAAAAAAACTAATTTATACAAAGTTGCATGAAAATCCAGCTAGGCGGGGACTGTTTACTTCCTAAGATCAAAAGCCGTTTTAAGACTTCGGAAGAAGATGGGTCCTATGGACAAACTTGTTTCTTTTAAGAAGTAGAATACGCCTAAATATATTTTTAATCTGCACGCGTTGGGCCCAGTTTCCATAAAGAAATACCACGGTTCTTTAGCGTTCAACATGAAAATTCAGAAGTCTAAGATTGTAACCATTCAAAATTGAAGAAATGATTCCATTTTTAAAATATCAATTTCAAATAGTTTAATTTTGATCTATTTTTTTCAATCGCACATTTCAACTTTTTAATTTTCTTTTTCTTTCTTTTAATTCATTCTTGCCTTTTTTCAATTAAATCTGTTTTAATTCCAAAAGATTCCTCTTTTTTAATCTTTTAATAAAAATCGTACACTTTCAAGATATTACATTAAACATTTAAAAAAAAGTATATGAAACAAGATTGCTAAGTATGATTTCATTGTTTGAAATTACACAATTTTAAGCCTTTCATTTCGAATTAAGTTTTAACTGAAAACTATGCATCTATCAAGTCTTTCGTGCTTATATTTTACGATTCCAAAGAATTTAAAAAAACAGACAATTTTTTATGTTTAATATTGAAATGTATTACTTTATTTTATATATTTAATTATATAATTTATTAGCTGCAAGCATTATATAAAAATAACTTTTCAATTCATGCTTATTTAATATTATTTCATACACTCTATAAGGAGTGAAATTAATTTAAGTTGTATTTAGAGTTTAAAAAATTTAAATTTCAAATATCAAACTAGGTATTCGTCTCGATTATTATTCTTTTTACACGTATTCAGGGTTGCTCCAAAATCTCAATTTAAAAATTCCCTGACATTCCGAGATAAATTTTTCACTTTCCCTGACAGCTATACATTTTTCATTGAGGTATACAAATTTTAACAAAATGGATGAACTTTTAACCAAACAGTTTACTTTTTAACCAAAAATATCAATGTTCAACAAAACAGATTAATTTTCTACCAAGGAAGACGAATTTTTTACAAAATACATGAAGCTTCAACTAAAAAAGATAATTTTTAGGTTTAAACAAATTTATTGTGATTAAAAAAAAAAAATTTTCAACAAGTTAAATTTTTAACCAAAGAGATGAATTTCCTACAAAAAATACGATATTTTAACCAAATAGCTGACTTTTTAACTTAAAAAGATAAATTTTGAATAAAAAATGAAAACATTGTTTTTAATTAAAACTTTTGTTAACAATTTTTTTAGTGAAATTAATTTTTTTTTATTCAACAAGAAAAAAACGAATCTTCAACAAACAAATAAAATAAATTCTTAATTAAAAGTATAATATTTAACCGGTTGAATCCTTAACTAGAATCGATTAATTTTCAAACCAAAAAGAGGAATTTTTATAAAAGTTGATATACCAGAACGATTAAGAAGATACATTTTCAACAGAAAAAACAACAAATTTTCAACAAAGCAGTTAAATTTTCAATTAAAAATAATAAATTTTTGACTAAAATTATCAATACTCCACAAAACAAGAAAAAAAAACAAATTTTTAACAAGAAATCTGAATTTTCTGCCAAAAAAGAAAAACTTTTAGCATAATACATCATTTTTCAATTAAAGAAGATAAATTAAAAAAAAAAAAAAAAATATAATAGTTGAATCTTTAACCAAAACAGACTATTTTCAAACAAACGAGTTGCATGTTTAAACAAAAACGATTAAATTTCTGCGATAAGAGATTCCTAATCAAAAAAAGATAACATTTCTAACATAAAAGATGAACTTTTGAACCAAACGAAAGAATATTTAACAAAGGAGTAAAATCTCTACCAGAAATGTTCTTCAGTCAATTAGAAAAAAATGCATCCAAAATATTGAATTTCCATATAAAAAAATTCGAATTTTGTACAAAACAGTGTAATTTTTAAACTAACAATATAAATTTACAACCAAATTTAATTTTAAACCAATTAATGGAACTTTGTACCGAAATAGTTGACTTTTCAAAACCAAAAGATGAATATTAAACAAAAAAGTAGAATTCTCAAACAAAAAGAATTACTTTTTAATAACATTCTTGAATTAAAAAAAAAATTATCAAATTATCTCCAATTCCATGACTTTTCAAAATTTCCCTAAACTGTAGCTACCCTGTTATTATTTATTTTAATAAGAAAAAGGTTTTATGTTGTTCTGAAATAAATTTAACAACAAATTTTAATTAAATAATTTCAAGTTTTTATTTTCTTCCAAAATTATGGGCATTTCTCAAAGGTTTTTAATCCTAAAAGGCTGGATTTGGAAAACATAATATTCAAGTTTTTTAATTTGTAATTATAGTTATAAAATATTTTAACTTTATTTATGAAATAAAAAAAAATTTAATTTCCAATAATTAAATCTCAAAATTATCGATTTTTGAATGATTGAATCTGATTGCAAAGTTATTAAATCTGAGCACGTTAAAGAATGCGATCATAATTTCGAAAATTAATGCATTTTATTTAACAAATGAGGAGCCTATATATTTTCAGCTTGTAAACATATAATATAAAGTAATTTTATGCATGCAAAAATGTAAAATGTTGAGGGCTTTAAATACTTTTACTTGCATATATATATATATATATACATAAAAAAGAGAACATAACCTATATACCTTAAATCCAGAAAAAAAACGAAATTGAAAGCGATTTATAAAAAATTTACATTATTTGATTAGAAGCACGTGCAAATTTTTAAAGTTTTCATTCTGTACAATCTGCATCTAACACGAAAGGAAAGTAAATCCAAATGTAATAATCCTTCACACATTCGATTCACAACGCTGGCAAAAGGAAACTGTCCAAAACTCTTCGCAATTTAAAAAATGACTGGAATATTACCTACTGGTGAAGTATTTAGAGAGAGCTTTTCAGATAAAAACTGCCACGTATGTTTATCCACTTTGAAAAATAGGTGAGGCACCGTCAAGTGTCAAGTACCAAATGAGTCAACCGCAGATTTTGAGGTTAGGATCGGAGATGGCTGTCAACTCTCTTGATGCACTTCATTAAATTGCTCTAAATATTGCAAAACTTACTTTAACATAATCAAATAATATTCACTGGACACTATCACAATCGATTGAACATATTTTGATGCGAAAACGGAGTAAAATTAAACTTATAATGATAACCGTCTTTGACAATTTTGTTTACTGTACTCTCGCCAGTCACATAGTTACTACTGTCAGAACAGCTGTTATTACTGAAACGTTACTGGCTGATTCTAATAGTTCCTGCAATGCTATTGGTTATTTCTAATAATTTGCTTACTATCCGTCTCAACAGTGAAATAAGTGCATATGCAGTCAGCCGAGTGACATATGTGGAGAGTGTTGTGTATATTTTGAAGAGAATACATTGAAAATGTTTATTATTAAAAATGTGAATTGATACTCCACGGATTTTAAAACTGTTTATCGTTTTTCGATGAAAACAACATTGCCAACAAGTAACAAGTTTTTTTTTATCAAATACGACTCCTTCCTGCTGAATATAACCTCTAAATTGTCATAAAAAAATGTACAATTTTTGCTTAAAAAGTAAGAAATAGAAATATTTAATTGAGTTGAAAGTTATGGAGACTTTAAAGAAAATGCTTCAATCTTTCTGCATTCAAAATTGAATTGATTGAATTTAATGCGGCCGAAAAAGAGAGGTTACTCCAAAAGTTTGTGTATTAAAATGTTATTGAATTTCGTCTATTATTCATTTGGATTCAAGCGTTAATAGGTTAATAATCGATTCATCTTTCTTTTAAAAATTTCGTTTTCTTTCCATTTTTTAAATTTATTTTTACTTTTTCCATGTTTTTTGAATTTTTGAAATTTGCATGCTTTTGACAGTCCTGGTTTTATTCGCTTTTATTTAAATTAATTACTGAAATAATTCTCAATAATGAGGTCACTTCTGAAGGTTTACAAATATTTCTTTCGTGTTATTTTTTTAAAGGCAGTGGCTACTTGTACCGAAATTTCATTACGAGATGCCGGATTTTTTCGGTACGTGTAGACACTCTTTTAAACAAATTTTTTTTGAAAACCTCATTTCTGATTCAATACGTAAATTGAAAATATTATTTTCAAAGGTTAAAAATTGAATTTATTCAATTTTAGAGATTTGTAAGAAAACTCTTAAGTTTTGTCAAGAGTTTTTAATTCTAAATGTTCAAATTTGAAGAAATTAGTTAAATAAACCATGACAATTACATAAATGTTCTTTTAAAAACGTAAAACTTGTATAATTTTCAATTTAAAGAACTACATTTGATTAATATTTGAAATTTAAAATTCTTTAATGTTTAAGAATTACAATTAAATATTTATTCATTCGGAATGTTTATAGTTAAAAATAATGTAATTTTCAAGGATTTGCAATATTTATTGTGTATAATAGAAAATGATGCAATTCTGTTTTCTTATATAGTTCAATTTTGAAGATTTGAAATTGAAAAATTTTATATTGTGAAAATCTAAAATCAAAATTTGTTCCATTTTAAAGGTTTACAAAAAAATTCTTAAATTTTGTCAAGTGTCAAGAGTTTTCAATTTTGAATCTTCCAAAATGACGAAATTTCAAATATACATAATCGTAATTGCAGAATTTTCAATAGTTAAACCTCAAACTTGACTATTTTTTAACTGTAAGTTTGCAAAATTAAAACTATAATATACTAAAAAATGATTGATTTTTCAAGATTTATTTTTTTTTAAAGACATTTTATTTCAAACATTGTTTTTTCTTTTTTGAAAAATTTAATTATTGAAGGTTTGTTATTGGAAATTCTTGAATTTCGAAAATATACAATTAAAAATTATTGAATTTATAAGATTTATATTTTTAACGCATGTAACTTTAAACGTTATTTTGGTAGAATATCTTAATTTTTAAGATTTACAACTGAAAATTCTTCCATTTTAACGATTTGAAATTTAAAATTCTTTAATTTTTAAGAATTATAATTCAAGATTCATTACTTCTGAATTTTTAAAGTTGAAAATCATGGGATTTCGAATATTTTTTATGGATTGTGTAGTTCAATTTCGAAGAACTAAAATTAAAAAAGGGCATTTAAAACCTTTTTTGAATAGCCTTAATCTGAAGATTTACATTTGAAAATTCTTCAAATTATGAAAGTTCAAATTTATATAATAAAAAATGATGCATTTTTGATTGTGTTTTTTTTAATAGTTTAATTTTGAAAATTTGAAATGGAAAAATGTTCAATTGTGAAAACCTGAAAATTAAATTCATTCAATTTTACAGATGTATAAATAAAAATCCTTAAATTTTGTCAACAGTCAAAAGATTTCAATTTTTAATCTTTGAAGTTGAAAAAATCTCAGATATAAATCATCAAAATTGTGACATTTTTCACTGAAAAAGTTAAAAGTTACATAGTTTTCAAATTAAAATTTGCAAAATTATACCTTCTTAAATTTAAATATTAATCATTGAAAGGCGTACAATTAAAAATTCTTGAATTTTGAAAATATGGAATTGAAAATGAGTGAATTTTCAAGGTTTATAGATTAAAGTTATGTAATTTGAAACTTTTTTTGGAATAGATCATTTTTCACGATTGTAATGCTTTTTCTTAAAAAGTTCAGGTGTAGAATTTTAAATAAAAGTATACTAATACGTAAAGATTTAAAATTGAAATTTATTCAAATGTCAAGGTGTACAAATAAAAATTCTTTAATTTGCCAAAAGTTAAGAGTGTTTAATTCTAAATCCTCCACATTTTATAAATTTCAAACAGAAATCATCAAAATGACCGAATTTTCAATCGTGAAACTTAAAACTTGCTTAATTTTTAATTGTAAATTTACAAAATAAATAAATTTTTAAATCTTCCAGTTCCAAGATTTATAATTTAAAGTTCTACAATTTTGAAGAGCTAAAATTGAAAATTCTTGAAATTTCTACATATAAAATTCTTAAAGTTGCTAAATATAAAATTGAAAATTATTTAATTTGCAAGATTTAAATTTTTAATTTATGTAATTTCGAACGTTTTTTTATTAGTTTAATCTTAAAGATTTATAATTGAAACTTCTTCAATTTAAAATACATGCTAATAAAAACTTCAATATTTAATTAGTATAATTGAAAATGATGCAATTTTCTTTGTAATAGTTCAATTTTAAAGATTTAAAATTAAAAATATTAAAAATTTTCAAGACTTAACATTGAAATGTATTCACCTTAATAAATTTTCAATTGAAAATTCTTCAATGGCGATCAATAAAAATGACAGCGTTGATTCATTTTCTGGAAATTTTTATATTTTTTTATTATTAATTCTGAGACGTGTGATTACACGATTGGCAATTAGAATTAACAAAAAAAACTGAATCTGCGTATTTAAAAGATTAAATTAAAAGGTCCTTCGGTGGGAATATTTATTTATTTATTATTAGTTTAAAGGTAAATCTTCTTATATGTACCGTCAGTTTATACGCAGGTACGATACTTGGACTTAGTTATAAAAAAATTACATTGATATTGTTAAACATTTGAAAAATCGTCAAAAACTCATCAAATTCTCATCGCACAAGTTCAAGAAAATAAAATATCAGTCGGAAACTTCGAAACTTTAAATTCTTTGTATCTTAGTACGATTTTTAATTAAGCTATTTAAGTCTTCTTTAATATATTTTTCGGATAAAACAATCTGTATCTCTCTGATGATTTTGGTCAATATTATCAAGAAAAAGAAAATTATCAAGTTTTAAAACAATTCGATAAATATTCTGACATACACGAGGAAGAAAAAGTGGCCTTTTTATGAAGAAATAGTATGTTAAACAGTTAAAATCCCCTTTACTTTTTGTAATTAAACCAATTTTATCGTTACAGTAATCTGCAATGTTGATCTAAGTCCGGATTTAAGAGTTATTGGGGCGACCAAGTTTGAATGATGTTCCTATTTTCTCTTCAAATTCACTATGTTTAAATTAGAATCGTACATAACTCCAGTGATCTTAAGCTACGTGGAGAAATATGTTAAAAACTTCAAGCCCGAGCAGTCGCAGGTGAATACATTCACAAAATTAATATAATCTTAAAATTAATCCTAATTTAAGAAAGATCTTTTTTAAAATTGGACTTTGGCATTTCAGGTATCCTTATGGGGTGGAGATGCATCTTTTCAGAATCTTGATTTGCGATTAGAAGTTTTAGAAGAACAATTAAACCTTCCCTTTAGTTTCGTCAGTGGACACATTCATGAATTGCTTATTCACGTACCATGGGTAAAAATTACATCGGAGCCCATTGTCGTCACAATTAACACGATAGGTAAGAAAATTTAATAATTTTGTTCGAATAATATATTTTTGTACCTAAAATAATTATTTAAAACATTAATTTGAAGAAATTGTATATTGCAGACTTTATACTCTTTTTCCTTTTCTTTTTTTTTAAGTATTCCTCTTTTTCTCCTGTGTCACTTTTATTTCACTTGTTCGCTTTAATTCGAACTGAATTAATAGAAATCAATAAAAAAAATTATTTTTGGTTTACAATTAATCACTTGGTTAAAAAATCGACTATTTCGTTAAAAATTTAATTATTTGCAGAAAATTAAACTATTTTGTTTAATTCTTTTTTTTTCGTCGAAAATTTAACTGTTTTGTTAAAAATTTATCTTTTTGAATAGAAATTTCGTCATCTGGAGAAAAATTCGATTTTTGTTTTAAAACTTATCTTTATTGATTTAAAGTTCATCTTTCTTTATTGAAAATGAACTTTTTTGTTAAAAAATACAACTTCTTACGTTGAGAATTCAACAGTCTTCTAAAAAATAGTGTTATTGTACTCTTGGTCTTCTTTTATGGCTAAAAATCTACTATCTAGATATTTTTCGTTGAAAATTTATATTTTTTATTGATAGTTTAACTAGATACTTTGTTAAAAATTTATTTTTTTGCGGAAAATCGGAGAATTCTACTATTTTATTGAAAAATAACTTTTTTGTTTTACAATAATTTTTTACTAAAAATTCAAGTATTTGGTTAAGAATTTATGTATTTTCTAGAATATTCTTGTTTTTCTTGTTGAATTAAATGCATTTTTATTTAAAATTTAATTTTTTTGCTTGAAATATGAACTATCATATTTTTTGTTAAGAATTTATCTTTTTTGGATTTTTTTTTTGTATAAAAGTCATCTTTCTTGTGTGAAAATGAACTTTTTGATTAAAAACTCCACTTTGCGGATTGTGAAAATCGTATTTTGGGATTGAAAAGTTTTAAAAGACTGTTATTTTACTCTAATCTTCCTTTTTAGTTAAAAAATCTACTATTGTATTAGTTTGGTTGAGATTTTATCTTTCTTTATTAAAAAATTATCTAATTTGTTAAAGATTTAAATATTTGACCCAGGATTCCTCTCTTGGATTACAAATTATACTACTTAGTGGAAAATGTTTTTTGTAGAAATTAAGTTTTTATCTGAAAATCCATGTGTTTTGTTCAAAATTAGTCTTTATTATAAAATTAAACTGTTATTTATTTACAACCTAAATATTTATTGATATAAATATCAACTACTAAATTTATGATTGAGAACCTATCTTTTGTTTAAATGAAAATTTTTCTTTTTTTGGTAAAAAATGCCCGTTCTTGTTTAAGAATGAACTTTCTTTGTTAAAAATTCAACTGTCTTTCGAAAAAATCATCTTTGGACTTAAAAATTCAACTATTAACTTCAAATTGTGACTATTTCGAATTTTACTCTTAGCATATTTTTTGACAAAAAAGTCTTCTTTTATATATTGTGATTAAAAATTAATCTTTTTCGGTTGAAAAAGAACTAAATTGTTAGAAATGAATTTTATTTCGAAGATTCATTTTGATGTTAATAATTGTTCTGTTTTGTTGAAATTTTTTTTTTCGTTTTGTTTTGTTTAAAATTATTGTTTTTTTAACAATAACAAGATTTTAACAAGTTTTTGGTTTGACTTCATGTATTTTGTTAAAAATTCGTCTTTACTATTAAGTTAAACTGTTTTTTATTAAAAATGAAACCATTTTTTGCTTAAAATACCAACTATTACATTTTTATTGATATTTCCACTTTTTGGATAGAAAATTCAGCTTTTTTGTTTTGAAGTTCAACCATTTGGTTCAAAATTCATATTTATAACTGGAAAATTTAATTATTTGCGTAAAAATTCAACTATTTGGATAAAAATTAATTTCTGTGTTGAAAATTAATCTTTGGGGGTTTCAAACTTAACGGTTTTCTAAAACATTCGACTTTTTAGCTTTAAAACTCAATACTTGTCTTGAAAATTAATCTTTTCTGGTAGAAAATGATTTTTTTTTATTGAAAATTCAACTGTTTCGTTGAAAATTAAATAAATTTCGAATTTAAATTTTAGAAATTTAAAGAATTTCATGTTAAATTGAATATAATACCTACATCAGTTTAATTAAAAGAATTTATCCCTCTATTTTCGTGAGAAATCACCCTATTTCTCCTGTCTTTATTCTTTTGGACACTGAAATCTGATATTATATAATTTAATTAATCTGAGGAAGTAATTTTCTTTAGTAATTCATCGCTTTTTATTATTTAGAATGCATCTTAAAACTAAAAGATGAAACTCACAGCGACAATTCTTCCACAAGTTCACAAAAAAGGCAAAATGAGGTTCTACAGTAAGTAAAAAATATTATTAAATGAGGTTTAGAGATTAAATTTTAAGTTTTAATCATCACGATTTTTCAGAGAAGAAGCACCTCCCGGATACATTAAAAGTATAGTAACAAAGGTCATAAATAACATAACAATTAATTGTAATAATCTGATACTAAAATATGTGGAAGAGGACATTGTTCTCAGTATAAATGTGAGATTTTTGAGTATGCAGACAGTAAATAATAAATGGGAGCCGGCTTTCACTGGAAAGTATATTTTTAATTACTCGTTTATGTTATTAAAATTAATTTAAACTTAAAAAATTTTAATTTTCATATTAATTTACAGACGTTAGTAGCTATGAAGTTATGTTACAAAAGATCATAACTATTCAGGATTTGACTCTTTGTTTGGACAAAATGGACACTTCCGGTAAAATTGAAATTTATCAGGTATTTTCCTTTTCGAATTTTCACCGCCTCCAGTTTAAAAATGGTTTAATTGTGCTCTAACTTTTTTATTTTTATCTTTAGGATCCAGTATTATACAGGTGTTCTATGATGATCCGGCTGATTATGAACTATCATAGTACCACATCGAAACGAGCTTCAGTCACGAGATTGGATCTGCATTGTGAAAAAATGGAATTCAGCACGACTGAGCAACAAGTGCCAATGTTATTAAGACTGGCAGCTTTGCTTATGGCACTGAAAATGAAGCAGTTTCCCGATAAAAAAGAAAAATCGTCGTCAACCATGGAAGACAAGGAAGGCGCTACTCAAGGTTTATATATCAAATTTAAGAAATTTAAATTCGATAAAAATCAAATTCAAAATTCTATTTAACGTCCAATGGTCAAGGTAGTGTACAGAATTCCTGAAAATAAAACCAAGAATCCAACTACTAAATTTGGAAAAATACCACAAAATTCTTATATTGCAATTAAAAAAAAGATTTTTCATTTTTCTTTCCTGTTGTAGAAGATCTTTTTTTTTGCAATAGGAGCATTTTATGTTAGTTTTCCGAATTTGGGAGTTGGATTCTTGGTTTTATTTTCAGGAATTCTATGCATTAATTTTATAGTCAAATTGTTTATTTACTCTTACTAAAAAACATTTTAAAATTAAAATATTTAATTAATTATATAATTATATCATAATTGATGGTAATTGGCAGAATTAATATATAATGTTTTTTATAGACAATTCGTTGCATTTTTGTTTAAGTATTTTAAATAATCATTGAATTTTAATCATCTTTTTTTATTAACAATATTAGTTTTAGACAAAAAACACTAACATTACACAACAAAAATGGTCTACGATTGTAAATTCTTTTTAAAAACGCGAGCAAAACCTAAAACTTCAAAATTTAATATCTCATTAAAAGTAACGATTGCTCGTATAAAACGCTAGCAAAATAAAAAATTGTACGAAGATTTCCAATTTAATCAGTGAATGCTAATCTGAATAATAATTATATTTTGCGAAATATTATGATTTTTGAAATTAAAAATACAAATTTTCAAAGAAAAATACTAAAATAATAAAAAAAAATTCAAAATTGTAAATCTTCTTTGAAATGCAATGCTTTTTGTCTAAAATAACCAATTTTCGGTAAAAAAAAAGTGCTAAAATACGTTATTTTGTTCAAATATTGTTAATATTCTTTCAAATATAGTTATTTTTAACGACAATGGCAATTTCAGATGAAAAATTCTAACATAACTGTTAATTGTTCAAGATTATCAATCCTTTTTCACAAACAAAGATAACCTTACATTGATAAAAATAATTATTTTCTATGAAAGCCAATGATTTTTTATTAAAAGTACCGATTTCCAATATAAACCGCCAATAAACTAAAAATTCTTCAAAAAGTTCAAATTTAATGACTGAACGATAATCTAAATAATAATAATAAACTGATCAATATTATGATTATTGAAATAAAAATACCAATTTTCGATGAAAAACGCTAACATAATATTACAAAAATTTGTTCCGAATTGTACATCTTCTTTTAAATGAAATAATTCCTCATAAAAATAAATGATTTTCGGTTAAAAGACGTTAACATAATCTTAAATAATTCCAAAATTGTAAATCTTTTAAATCTATTCCGATATTTACGGCGAAAACCGCTAGATGAACATCAAACAGTACAAAAAAAATTTATCATCTTTAAATATAATGATTTTTTATCAAAAGTACTATTTTTTACGACAAATACTAACATAATATACAATTATTGAAAGATTCTAAATCTTATTCAAATTAATATGATTTTTAGAACACACCAACATAACCTAAAGTTGTTTTAAAATCGTGAATATTCTTTTAAATTTAAGAATATTGTATGAAATATGCCTCAAATTCCCGTCGAAAATACTAACATAAGAAAGCGTTGTTTAAAATTGTTAAAAAATTATGAACTTCAAATATCGAATGATTTTTTTTTTAATAAAATGTACATTTTCTGTCAAAAAATGTTAAGAAAACTGAAAAACGTAAATTGTTGGAACATTTTCAATCTTCGAAATCTAATAATTCTTTTTAAAAATACCTTTTGACGGTGTAAAATTCTAACATAATTTAAAATTGTTGAAGATTGAGAATCTAGCTAATGATTTTGGTTCAAAAATGATACTTTCCAGTGAAAAAAACTACAAATCAGACCAATTTTTGGTCTTCGAAACTTTCTGAATTTATATGAAAAATTTTTGTATAAATAATAGTTTTGAGCAAAAAGGACTAAATATAATATCTATAATATTTTCAATAATTTATTAGACAATTTGAAACTTTTGAAATAACCGGAAAAAGTACTTAAAAGCACAAATGTATTTCAATTCGTTTACGGTTTTCTGTGATTTTTCTGATTAGATTGGAATAATTATTTTATTTTTCAAAATTTGAAATATAAGAAATAAAATAACTTTTAGTAATAAAACGCCCACCAGGATTTTAAAAACAATTATCTAATTACCTTAATTAATTTCACTCGATATTATGTAAACTTATATAATTACATGGTTAATGAGTTCGTTTCGAAAAATTTGTAAGCTTCTATAATTCCAAATTTAAATGGCAAAATATTAAACATTCATAATTTAATATTTTAAATTAATTAGGCAATTCTATATTTAAAATTTAAAAATTTAATTGTTTTTAATTGATTTAAAAAGTTAAGTTATTTAAAAGATAATAATATTTTACTTCGAATATGAACAATTATAATTCTATTCAAAATTAAACTATTTTCCAATTTAAACGTCAATAGTGGTATGATTTAATATTGCAATTGTTCAAAAGTCTACTATTGACAATTAGACAATGAAAAATTAAAAAAATTATATTAATCAATTGTCAATATAAGTTCGTTCTTCATTAAAAAGTTTTATTTATGAATTTAAATATTTAAATTTGAAAAAAGATTTACCGTGCACAAGTTGGATATTTATAGTTAATTTGAGGAGACAAATTTCAGAATTTAATTTTAAAAATTGTTCAGTTTTAAGGGGTGTTTGAAATCCTTAAATTTTAAACTTTGCCTAGTTTAAAATTCTTTATTTTTTATCTTTTAATATTTTTAATTTATTTCATTTTTATCTTTCTTTAAATAATTTAGTTGGCAATAAACTTAGATTCTACAACTTTTAATGGTGAAATGGCAGCGAATTAGTACAACATGACATAATATTGTTTTTATTGAGTTTAAATTTTGTATGATTGCAGTTAAATATTTTAGGACTTTTGGACCAATGAGTTTTGTTACCGTAAATTTAGAAATTTTGATATTTGAAATTCTGCAGATTCGAATGCCAAATTGTCCAGTTTTAGAAACATAAGTTTCAATCTATTATTTTCTAAGTCTTCTAATTTTTAAACTTTCAATCCAGAATGTTCCCAAGTTAGAACTGTAAAGATTTAATGCTATTCGGAATTGTTGCATTCAATGTTAAAACCACGGGCTGGTTAAAATAAAAACATAATTTCAACGTTTCAAGTGATTCTCATTTGGAGATTGCCTTTGAGGACTTGAATTCTAATTTATATAATTTAGAATTTTACATAAGATTTACAAATGGGAATTTTTAAATTTAAATCATCTTTAAAGCTTGCCAATACCTATTCAGTCAATTTGTTTTAATAATTTGAAAATTGAGAGCATCACTTTTAAAATAAAAGTTTCCATTGATAAAAATATTTTCTAAAACTAAATTACTCAAATCATAATTTTAATTGCAGAGGATTCAAATCAAGTGCCTGGAACTTCAGCTGAAGCTGTAGGTTGGGGTGGATGGGCTTGGAATACTATGTCGTCTGTTTTTCCAGTTGCTTGGGATAACGACTGGTCAAATGAACAGCAAATGGCATATGCGGGACACACAATTCATCTTGGAATTTACATAGATGAGGCTACCTTAACTTTCAAGGTATATTCAAATATTTACATTTATTTTTATGCTAATTTCATCGGGTTTCCATGAAATTGAACAAATTCAAGGATCACAGCTCGTCCCCTTTTTTTTATCTAATGCTCTTTTTGTCTCTTTTTTAAAAGGTGTCTATTTATTTTTTAAGAATCATAAACTGAAATTCAAGACGGTAGAAAGCAAGACCGTTTGAAAGATATTTCTTTTGAGTTTTTGATGATACCAAGTTCAAATAATTTCTATAGAATCTATTTGCTTTTCAACCAAATAGTTTAATTTTTCACCCAAAAAGAGAAATTTTCAACAAAATAGTAACATTTAACAAAAGAGATGAATTTTGAACTCAAGTGATGAATCTTAAATCAAACAAGAAAGAATCTTTAGCCAAGTAGTTTAATTTTTAACTAAGCTAAATGAATTCTCAACAAAAAATGTAATAGTTGATTTTGCAACATAAAATTGTATAAATTTTAAATCAATAGTTGAACTCATCCAAAAAAGACGAATATTTAACCAAAAAAGATGAATTCTTAACAGAAAATTTAATAGTTGATACATGAACCAAAAAAGTTTGACTTTTAAGTCAAAAATAGTTGAATTCCTCCAAAAATACGAGCATTTTCAACCATTTAGTTGAATTTTCTACAAATTTCTTAAGTTTTCCAAACAAAAAGTCGCATTTTTTACAAAACGGTTTAATTTTTGACACAAAAATTTAAATTTCCACAAACAGTTTATTAGCTTACCGAAAAAGAAAAAACTGAAAAAAAATTTCAACCAAATAAGTAAAATTTAAGCCAAACAAGATGTATGTTCAACACAAATGTAATAGTTGATATTTCAACCAAAAATGATGACTTTCCAACAAAATTATTGTTAACCAAATAATTGAATTGTGTACCGAATTGTTCAACTTTCAAGCCAAAACGACGAATTTTCTACAAAACATTTTCATTTTCAACTCAAATAAAGGAATTTTCAACAAAATGGTAACATTTTCAAAAAAAATGGTAACATTTTCAACAAAAGATATGAATTTTTAACTCAATAATCAAGTCAATTAATGGATTGTCAACCAAACAAAAAAGAATTTTTAGCCAAGTAGTTTAATATTTAACCAAACAAAATAAGTTCTGAACGAAAAATGTGATGGTTGATTTTTCCTCCAAAAACCTATTTTGGACAAGAAACAAATAAAATTTCATAAAAAAATTAATCTCCAGCCAAAAGTATTAAATTTTAAATAAAAAAAACAATTGAAATTCTCAAAAAAGACGAGTTTTCAATCAAATACTTGATTTTCAACCAAAAAAGAGTTCCGTCAAGAAGAAAAAAGAATAAAAAAAAAGTTTTTAACCAATTAGTTGAATTTTCTAGCAAGTAATTTAATTTTACAGCTATAAATTTGAATTTTTAACCACATGGTTGAACTTCAAAACAAAAAGGCTGAATTTTCAGCAACAAAAATAAAGGTGAATACTCAATCTAAAAAGACAAATTATCAATAAAAAATATAATAGTTGGGATTTAAACCAAAAAATAGTTCAATTTTAAATAAAAATAGTTTAACTTAACAATAAAAACGAATTTTCAAAGCAAATAGATGAATTACCCATAAAAAAATTAATTTCCAACAAAACAAAAAGAAACGAACTTTCAACAAAATAGTTCAATTATTAACAAGCAAGATTAATCTTCGAAATAAAATTCGTTTTTAACAATTTATTTCATTTTCAACCGAAAAAGATTAATTTTTAATCAAAACAAAACATTTACATTTTATACCAGCAAGGATGACTTTTTAACAAAATTGTTGTATTTTTAACAAGATAATTAACTTTTCAACCAAAATATAAATTTTATAATTTAAATATAGAATTCTTAACAAAAAAAGTAATAGTTGATATATCAACGAAAAGGTTGGAATTTTAAATACAAAAACAGTTGAAATTCTTGAAAAGGCGAGTTTTCAATCAAATATTTTATTTTCAACCAAAAAATAGTTTTCAGTCAAGAAGCAAAAAGAATTTTAAAAAAAGGTAGTTTCCAACCAATTAGTTCAATTTTCTAGCATGTTGGTCAGTTTTCAAACCAAAAAGTCGCATTTTTTACCAAACAGTTTAATTTTCAACATGCGGATGTAAATTTTTCGTGACAACATTCATTTTGAGCCAAAAAAATAAAAACTTTTCAACCAAATAAGTAAGTTTTTAATCAAACAAGATGAATTTTCAAAAAAGTGTAATAGTTAATATTTCAATAAAAGAAGATGACCTCCCAACAAAATTATTGATTTTTTAGAAAAATACTTAAATCTTGATCAAAATAATAAAATTGTTACTGAAAATAAAATGGTCTACTAAATTGGTTAATTTCCAAGCCAAAAAGGAGAATTTTCTACACAAAATTTAATTTTTATCTAAATTGTGAATTTTTAACTAAAAGATCATTATCAACAAGAAAAAAACTACTTTCAAAAATATAGTTAAATTATAAACCAAAGATATGAATCATCAGCCAAAAAGGATTTTGGAGTAAAGAAAAAAAAATGTCTGACAAATTGTTGAATTTTCCACCAAATAGTTGACTTTTGTACCAAATTGTGGAATTTTCCAGCTAAAAAGAAGAATGTTTCAGAAAACAGTTTATATTTTACGAATTTTCAAACAAAAATTTAATTGTTAACCAAATAGTTGGATTTTATGCCAAAATAGTTGAATCTTTAACCCTCAACGACGAATTTTCAACCAAAAATTTGAATGTTTAATTAAAAAGTATGAGTTTTTAATCAAATTTGTCAATTTTCAACAAAATAGTTAAATTTTCAACCAAATAATTAAATTTTTAAACCTGAAATGATGGATCGTTACAAAAAATATAATAATTGATATCTTAACCAAGAAATATTTTGACTTTAAATAAAAAGCAGTTTGACCTATCCAAAATAACTCGAATTTATTAAATATATACCAAAAGATATTTCCAACTAATTAGTAAATTTCCAAGCCCAAGAGACGAATTTTCTATAAAGTAGTTGAATATTCAACAAAAATGTTTATTTTCAGTCAAGGAATTAAAATTTCTACCAAAATAGTTTCATAAAAATCTTGAATTTTCAACTTAAGGGGATCCTTTTGGAACAAAATTGAATAATTTTCAACAAATTAACTCAATTTTTAACCAAATAATAAAATATCTTACCAAAAAATTTAATTCTTAACCAAAAATATGATAGTAGACTTTTTAATTAAGAAAAATGATCATTCAACCAAAAATGGGAAACATTCAAAAATCTAATCTAATGAAACAAAATTAGAAAAACTTGGTTTTTTAAATAGTTATTTTTGTGTTTATTAAATTATTTCTTTCTAGTATACTTAGAAAAATACCTTGAACAACTCAGGGTTTTGTATTAATAAAAAAATGGTAAAAACAATTGATGGGAATAAGGAATCTAAATCTATTTGCTGATAAAAATAAATTCTAAAAAGTTCAAAGATGAAAATTTTTCATTTTTTTATCTTGTCGAATTGTTGTCCTATGTATGTTTATAAGTATAACGCGCTGAATTATTCAACGGATTGTGCAAAGCTAGAATATGTATAATTTTTTTCAGAAAAAATCCCCTTTTTTTACCTAAAATTGATCTGCTAAACAGCTGTGGTCCCTGAAAATTTAAAATTCTGAAGGTTTTTCTAATTAAAAGCCTAAACTTTGTCTTTTTTTGCGAAATTATATCAAAATATTTTTAAAATTTTGTTATAGGTGGCAGAAAGTATCAAAGAACAATTATTTTACAAGTCTCGGAAAATTAAGTACAAGTCGTTTTTGTCTCTGAGATTCACAGGAGCTGTAGTTGATGCTTTACTGCAAGGATTAACGATGTCTAGTTTTCAAGTGGGTTTTGGAAGTATACATTTGTATCCGAGAGGAGCTTGTAGTTGCGGACATCTTGAAGTTATAGATGGAGTAAAGGTAATTACAGCATTTTTTAATTTACCAAATATGGGCTTATGAAATTATACATCATTTTCAGCCTCCTCTCTACTTAGTAGCTGGAAAATCAACGACTAACCATTTGAAGGACACACTTTTTGATGATGATGCAATGGAAAATAAGGGTAAAAAGAGGATCTACAAACAAGGCATAGATAGTCATTTATCAATGTTTCCTGGTTAGTATTCTATTTATCTTTTTTTTTTAACTATAAAGGAAATATTATGTTTATTTAGATCTTAATAAATTATATACCTAATAATCTTCTAATTCATTCAGTTTGACATCATAAAATTCGGGTTTTACTTGAAGTTCTTACGATTGAATGGAAATTCTTTAGTTTGGCTTAAAGATAATTTGATTTTAGAAGAATAGACTTATAATATTAAATGGCACAAATTGTGCATAGTATGATAACATTATACTAAATACAAATTTTAGATAAATAATAATAAATAAACGAAGAATATTAAATAATAATTAATAATAAATACAGGTATAAAATTCATATTGCCAAGGATTTCGCTAAGATTTCCGATAGATTTAAAAGATTTTACAAAGACTTCAATGATTTTCCAACGATTTCAATAAGTTCGCAAATATTACCAGATATTAACCAAATATTTTAATATTTTTGAAGATTTCAGAAATATTTTACAATGATTTCGATGATTTCGGGTAGATTTAAAAGATTTTACAAAGACATCAATGATTTCCCAAAGAATTCACAAAGATTTCAATAACTTTGCAAATACTAACAAAAATTTCAAAAATATTGCAAATATCTCGGAAATATTTTAGGCTGATTTGACAAATATTAGAATGATTTCCCAAAGATTAAAAAAAGGCGCAAAGATTTCAATGATTTTCTAAAGATTTTACAAAGATTTCGATCATTTTTACAAATCTTAACAAATGTTTCAAAAATATGAAAAATATTTCGCAAAGATTTCTCGAAGATTTCGGATTAATTAAAAAGCTTTCACAAAGGGATAAACGATATCACAAAGATTTCAAAAATACTTTAAAGATTTCACCAATGATTTCCCAAAGAATTTGGATAGTTCTAAAAGATTTCACAAAGACTTTAATAATTTTGCAAAGATTTCAACAATTTCGAAAATATATCAAGTACTTCAAAAATATTTTTAAAGGATTTCAATGATTTCTCGAGGCGTCACAAATCAGTTTCACAAGATAGTTTCGAGACTGCATTGTCGCGCTTAGTCCCGAAATTGACATTAAATCTAAGTTTGACTGTGTTACCAAATATTTCAAAAATATTTCAAGTATTTCGAAAAGATTTTACAACGACTTCGGATAGATTTAAAAGATTTCAATCATTTCAAAAATATGATCAAATATTTCGCCAAGATTTCCCAATATTTTAAATATTTCATACAGATTTTGGATAATAAATTTAAAAGATTTCAATGATTTTCCAAAGATTTCAATCATTTCAAAAATATTATCAAATATTTATAAAATATTTTCAATATTTTGCAAAGATTTCGGGAAGATTTAAAATGACAAAGATTTCCCAAATATTTCAATCGTTTCAAAAATAATATCAAATATTTATAAAATAATTGAAATATTTTGCAAAATT
The DNA here is from genome assembly GCA_010014905.2 of Druon quercuslanigerum. Lineage (NCBI taxonomy): Eukaryota > Metazoa > Arthropoda > Insecta > Hymenoptera > Cynipidae > Druon > Druon quercuslanigerum. The sequence continues at coordinate 42,717 of JAAAKG020044866.1, forward strand.
CGGATAGATTTGAAAAATTAGACAGATATTAATGATTTCCAAAGATTTCAAAGATTTTAAATATTTCATAAAGATTTCGGATAGATTTAAAAGATTTCACAAAGATTTCAATGATTTGCTAAAGATTTCAATCGTTTCAAAAATATTATTAAATATTTAAAAAATATTTGAAATATTTCGCAAAGATTTCGGATAGATTTAAAAGCTTAGGCAGGTCTTTATGATTTCCCAAAGATTTCAAAGATTTCAAATATTTCATAAGGATTTTGGATAGGTTTAAAATATTTCAAAAATATTTTAAACATTTCAAAAATATTTTCAAATATTTATAAAATATTTGAAATATTTCGCAAAGATTTCAGATAGAGTTAAAATATTAGACAGACTTCAATGATTTTCCAAAGATTTCAAAGATTTCAAATATTTCATAAAGATTACGGGTTCATTTAAAAGATTTTTATGATTTTCCAAATATTTCAATAATTTCAAAAACATTGTTAAATATTTATAAAATATTTGATATTATATTATATGTATACTAT
>JAAAKG020044867.1:0-16920 GCA_010014905.2 Druon quercuslanigerum
GGATATTGCGTAGGTGGGAGGCCACGCGCCGGTCTTTGCAATGCATTTTCTTGAGGGGTAGTCGAAGACCACATATCGTTATAACATTTATGGCCTTTTCACCAATTGGGCCATAGTAGATAGGCCTCGCGTGTTCCTTCGTGGGTCTTGCTTCCTTCTGATTGGTTATGACGTCAATGACCGCGCATTCATATGATTCACTCTGGTATTACTTGATATTTCTTAGAATTTTACATAGAATTTATAATATGATTCAGAATATAAAGAGTAAATATTTATGACAATGATAATTGGTAATAATTATTCATGATGATTAATTTAATAGATAATAAGGATCAATTTATAAATAACGCATCGGATATATAATATAAAGTGCTTTACCTATCTATGGTCGGTATGGCAAGGTGTTTCATATAACCCATCAGAAATCGATAAATCTTGCTTAGAGAATGTATTTGAAGAATACTTTTATGGTAATGATAAATTATAGGTTCTCAGTATTTTATATAATTGATATTAACAACTGATTATTATTATAAATAAGTAAATATTATGTATATAAAATAATGCACGGTATATGAAATAAATATTAGAAAACCCTCAACTCCATAATTATCTGGTTATAATTGTTTAATGTTTTCCTCGGTGCCCCTTATAGCTACTTTCCTGAGCCGGTAACTGTCAGATGTTCTATTTTTATTTCAAAACGTAAATAAGCTCCAATTTTAGGCGTCCCTTTCATCCAAACACGCATATTTTTTACATAAAATAAAAGTCAATGAATCGCCAGAATAATTATGTATCTAACGAATAAAATATGAGTAATATAACGTCTTTCCTTTCGAAACTCCTTCCTACAAGAATTTAAAAATGACGTAGTGGGCGTGACTAGCGTCCCGTCATTTAGCATCATTGCGTGACCGGCAGTCGGTGCGGAAAGTTCTGATCGATTCTTTTACTCTATAAAAAAAAAACTTAACTTTTCTAATTATCGCTCTCGTTCAAGACATTTTTCCGTGAAACTCGCTCCAAGTATTTTTTCTTGTTTGTACAGTTGTACCAGAAGCAAATCGAGGAAGCCAAAATGTCACAACAACAATACTATCCCTTCAAGGTAAGAGCAAATACCGAAAATCCAATGTTTCTTTTCTCACGTACCATGAATGGCAATGTCCTACTTTCGCAAAAAAAGAACCTAGATTTAAAGGTCACGAATTGTGTTTAACGTTGAAATTTTTATTTCTCAATAATCCTATTTGAATTCACGATATGTATTTCGCAGTTAAATTTTTGTTGTTTGATTTGTACTTAATCGGGTGATGATGTCATTTTGGAGCAGTGGTCATGAGTGCCTTGAGATTTTATTTATATAGCGGTGATAATTAACCAGAATAATTGATCGGCTCTTATGCGCTTTTCTTTTCATGATTAAACGAATATTTTTAACGTTTAAATTGATGGGAATTTATGTAAATTGAGAGGCGCGGTGTGTGTCCAAATTTCGGAGCAGCCAAATTATGTTTTTTTTTTCACGTTTTGACGCCAGAGTGTCTACCCAACCTGGAATTATGAGGGAATTTTTATGTACCTGGAAAAGCCTGGAAATATCAGCAAATTCTTGTTTGAGTTGGAATTTTTTTTTAGAGCGAACCTAATTTTTTATTTGCAATATACAATTAAATAATAATGGTTCTTCATTTGTAAAGGAAGCGGAAAATTATTAGTTTAACATTGATCGATTTTAGTTAAAAAAATTTTATTTATTTATATAGAAATTCATTTCTTTTTGGTTCAAGTTTGTAATTTCTTAGTTGAAAATTTAACTCATGTGGAAAAATCGTCCTTTTCGGTTCAAATACCTTATTTTTATTTATAGTTAATATTTTTTGTAATAAAAATTTAATTTACTAGTTAAAAATTGAATTTCTTTATTAAAAAACAATATTTTTTAGTTCAAAATTAAATAATTTTAATTGAAAATACATCTCTGCTTGCAAAATGAACTATTTGACTTTTTTTAAACTGGAAATGTAACTATTCTAATCGAATATTTAACCATTTTAGTCAGAGATTCGTCTCTTTTGTGCAACATTAATTTTTTATACAAAGAATCTCACTATTTAATTTTTGGTTGAAAAATTATATTTTTTAGTTCAAAGTTCGTATTTTTTTAGTACAAATTGATTTTTTTCGTTACAAATTCAATATTTCTAGTTAAAAATTCACCACTTTATTTGAAAATGTAACTTTTTTGTTCGAAAATTTGTTTGGAAATTATATATTTTTGAAATGAATGTTGTAACTATTCAAACTGAATATTCATTAATTTTAGTTGAAAATTAATCTTTTTGGTTAAATATAAGTTTTTTAACTGAAAATTCAACTATTTAATTTTTTGTTGACAATTTATCTTTTTTAGTTAAAAGTTCATGTATATAAAAAAATTTGTAGATATTAATATTCTTGTTTGAAAACTCATTATTTTGGTTGAAAGTTTAACCATCCTGATTAAAGATTTATATTTTTCCTGGAAAATTCATAACTTTTTATAAAAAGTTACAATGTTTTTAAATTACTATTTTTTAACGAAGTATGACTATCCAATGGAATATTCAGTCATTTTTAGTTATAAATTCGTCTCTTTGGTTGATCATTGATTTTTTTTAGTTAAAAATTTAACTTTTCCATTTTTGGTTGACAATTTATATTTTTTAGTTGAAAATTCATGTTTTTTTTTTGAAAATTTGTCTTTTTTGGTAGAAATTAATATTCTTGTTAGAAAATTCATCTGTTTGGTTGAAAATTTAACCATCCCAGTTAAATATTTACAATGTTAGTTGAAAATTCACCATTTTAGAAAAAGTAACAATTTTTTTTAATTATTTTTTTCAACTGGAATTGTATCTATTCCAATTAAATATTCCATTATTTCAGTTGAAAATTTATCTATTTGTTTCAACATTATTTTTTTAACAGGACATTGAAATATTCATTTTTTGTTTAACAATTTATCTTTTTTATCTAAAAATTCATCTTTTTTCTTTAAAATTCAACTATTCCAGTTGATCATTCGTAATTTTTTAGTAGAAAATTCATCACTTATTTGAAAATCTAACTTTTTTTTAAATAAAAACAATTTAATTTTTTTTTAAATCTGAAATGTAACTACTCCAATTTATTATCCCATCTATTAGTTGCAAATGTGTCTCTGTGGTTGAACATTAATTTTTTCAACTGAAAATGTAACCATTCAATTTTTAGGTGACAATTTTTTGTTGTACTTGAAAATTCTTACTTTTTTGTTAGAAATTAATCTTCTTGGTTGAAAATTCATGTATTCCAGTTAAAGATTCATAATTTTTATTTAAAAAATCATCACTGTGTGTTGACATTTTTATCTGTTTGTAAAATTAATTTTTTTTACTGGAAATTTAACTATTCCATTTTTTTTAATTGATCTTTTTCAGTTTAAAGTTTTTGGTAGAAAATCAATCTTATTGAATAAAAATTCAATAAAAATATTGGATAAAAATTTATTTAAAAATGCATCTATCTTGCTGAAACTGCAATATTTTTACTTGAAAAGTTAGGAATTTGAAGCGGTTTAAATTGAATTTAATATAGAACTCACATTAATTTTACCTAAATGATGCAAATATATTTTAGAATATCTTTTACTATAATTTGTCGAAGATTTATAAATGAAAAATATTAATTGAATCCCTAGAAATTGCATCCTATAAAAAATTATGCATGTAACATAGGATTAAAAAAAAGGATAATAATTTGTTTATCATTTTATTTATTACAATCATTCGAAGATTATCTTCAAATAATCAAAAATTAACAGTATTTTTTCAAAATGAAGTATTCTCCGATGAATCGTAGGTACTCGGAATTTTCTTTTCTTCAGCCTGGAAATTTTTTCTCTGTCAATTTATTGATTTCAAACAACAAAAAAAATCATTCTTGAAAAATCGAATTAATGCATTTTCCTCGAAAACCGCCAAATCTCAAGAAAAATTTCAGTTAAAAGTTGAGGCATCTATAAAAGTTCTAAAAAAATACCATAAGCTTTTTTTTTATCTTGCATCATTTACGAGAAAAAGTAAAAAAATATTTTCGTTCCTCAAAAATTTGGTAAGTCTCCAAAAAGATGATATTCCTCATGTAATCGTAAACTATAAAATAAATATGGAAAAAATAAAGAATATGGGGCTTTCCAGAAAATCTTTTTTATTTGTTTCAATGAATTTTAAAAACGCAAAATGAACATTTTGAGGAAAACCCTTTTTTCCCAATATTTTTAAAAATCTCCTACAAAAAGACTTGGCAATTTTAATTCTAACTGTTTTAAATTAGCAATTATTAATGCTTGAATTGATCATTTTTTTATTTAAAATAATGCTGTATTGGAAATTTGTATACGTATCAAAATTAAAATCCAAAGTTAAAAAATTTCCAAATTTGAAAGAATGTCGAATATAAACGAATCTGTTTCTAAAAAATTTTACGTAGTTTTAAAATTAAAAAATGAAGGAATCCAAATACATATAAAAGCATTCAGATTTCTAAACTTCCTCAAAAATAAAAGCGAACGATATTTTAAATGACCTAAAAATACATTTAAAACATGCACTAATAATTGAAAATAGCCTAATTTTCAATTATTATTTTGCAATACGTTTTTTCAGGTTATAAAAAAAATATATATTATATACTAAGAAACCATAGCTTTGCACAATTTGTTATTAACTCCTATCTAAAATTATCTTCATCTCCCAGAAACTGGAATTTCAGGGCCAAATAATATTTACAATGCTTGAGTAGATTAATGAAGTGTTTTTTATTTTTTAAATGATAATGTACATTCAAGAAATAAAAGAAAACTAAGGAAACTATATTTTTAGTCCCAAAAATTCTGTTTTTATATAAAATATATTTTTAGTCTTATATTGAACTTGATGTTTTGAACCCGAGGCTGAACCTGTGCCAGAAACTGGACTTTCAAGGCTAAATTAAATAATTTCTTCACATTAAGAGCATGTGCTTGTTTACATAATATTTCCGAGATGAAAACTGGTTTCTGATTAAAGATAATTATAGGTATAGAATTTTTGTGTGGGATTAAGTTTATTGTACTTATGCTGAAATAATAAAATGACTCTTTGAAAATAGAAAAGAATAAATTAAAGTGAGGGTGAATGAATGAAATACGTTTTTATTGATCGTTTTATTGTTTACCATTTCTTCAATGCCTATCTATAATTTCATACAGTTTCGAAATTAAGTGAAAGTTTTAAAAATAAAAATTTGAAAGAAACGAATTTTTAATGTTCAGGAAAACGCGCACATTTTTTGAGATATTGCGAGTTGAAAATTTGTTTAAGTTACAGAATTATTTCTTTTCAAAAATTGTTGTTTTTTAAAGGGTGTAAGACCATAGGTATCTCACCTATTTACAATAAACAAAATTTATTGGCAGTGTTTAAATTGAAAAAATTAAAACTGATTCTGATATAATTTCTCGTCCATTTTCGAAATTTGTTGTAAATTTTAAAAACTTTAAAAGGTACAAAATGTCGGTAGTTTTTCTGAAAATATTCAATATTAATTTATTCAAAATACCATCGTTTTTTCTCTTGATTTTTTTCCTAGATTAAATATGCGCCCGCGCCTTGGTGAGAAGAGAGAATTATCTTGTTCTGAAAACGAAAATTTACATGTTTTTCTTTTCAAAATGCCGCAAAATATGAAAATCGTCAAAGAAATAAAATTATTTTTCGAAAAAAGTTTTAAAAAATGATGTTTGACACTTTTTTTTCTATGTCGCGTTATTTTCGATATTTTTGACAAAAAATATTTATAAAATCTTTTAAGATTGAATAATTTCTCAAAAGTAAAATTTTTGGGTGTTTAAAAAATAAAGAAGGGTATAATTTAAACGTTCTTTTCTGTTTTTCATCGCAACAAAAAATTGTATTGTTAAAAAAAAAGATTAATGTTGCTCCTGTAATTTGTTTGAAAATGTTTAAAATATTATAAATTTAGGGAACATACTTAAGGCGCTAAGAAAGACTAAATAAAGTCCACTTTAGTCGAAAATCTTTTTTTTGCAGTTACAATTTTAGATTTTGTCCTATCGAGAAATGTTAAAAATATGTAAACAAACAAATTTTTTTTGTCACAAAACGTTTTTAAAGCACATTTTGTTTTTTTCTTCTTCTTCCAAAAAGAAATAAGGATGGGGATTAAACTTATATTTTATGTTTCGTGTAATTTTTTTTATAGTTTTTTATAGTTTTGAAAGATTTTGAAGTTTTTTTTTATATTTTCTCCTATAAAATTTCATTTTGGACTTTACTTAGTTGTCTTTCTCATTCTCTCAATTTATTGCCTCTCACGTTTAAACATTTTTCAGGCAAGTTACGTATAACGCAGAATTTCAAAAAAATTTCAAAAATTGCAAAATTAGATACATATTTTCTTATTTTGTAATTTTGGCCTGTTGATAAAGAAAGGATATCTCTGCTGGGAAGGTTAATGAACTCACAATGATTAGCATAAATTGCCAACAAATTTGCAATAACTTTCTTATTTTTTCTGGTAAAGATTCAGAAGTTTTCGGTAAATTTCAAGATATAAAAAGAAATATGAAACACGAGGCGAATTTTGAATTAAAATGACGAGTCCTCCGCAAAAAATGCATTTTTTAAAAAGTGGATCAACTTTTAACCAAGTAGTTGAATTTTTAAATAAAAAAGGTGAATTTTCAACAAAAGTAGATTAATTGTCAAGCAAACTGTTGCATTTGTAACCAAAAGAAATTGAGGTTTTCACCAAGATAGACAAATTTTTATACAAAATATATTTGTTGTTCAAAAAAATAAACAAATTTTTAGAAAGGGTTGGAATTTGTAACCAAATTCCTGAATTTTCAACCCAAAAAAATATTTTTGTACGAAATAATGGAAAAAGTGTAATAATACATTTTTCAATCAAAAAGAATAAACTGTCAACGAAAAACAGTTGGATTTTCTTATTGAGTTATAATAATTTAGTTTGCCGTTAAGTATGGTAAACAAGGAAAGAAAATAAAAAGTTGAGAAAATTCATAACTGCGATAAAAAGATAGGAGTTTTGTTTATTTTTTAATACTTTTAAAAATATTAGCTTGGAAAACTTGAAATTTTGTTAAGAAAATAAAGTTAATTTTTCTGCTAATAGTAGCATTGATATTATATTAATAATTATATTTATACATCAAATAAATACATAATTAAAAGTTTAAATTAAATACTTAAAGATATTTTTTAAATATTAAAAATTTTCCCATATTAATTTTTTAAATTTTTGAAACTGAAACGTCTGAAAGTTTTGACAATATTTTTATAAAAATTCATGAAATTTTACAACCCTACACAAATAATAACCAAATACACTTATTGTGAATAATTATTGTTAATTTTTTTATATTCAAATACGAAATTATTTGAAAATAAAATCAGCGACCAGGTATTGGTAAAAAGCTCTTTAAGTGTTTTCCAAATTTGATCCTTGTATTCTTGATTTTTTTAATTTTCGAAAATTTCAGTTGAATTTGAATGTTGGACGTTAAAGAAGAGTTTAATTTTGATGTATTCTAAATTTAATTTCTTGAACTTTAATTTCTTATGTTTCGTTATTGCAACACTTATTTGAAACTTATAAAAAAAGTCACAACAAATGTTTAAAATTTGAAAATTACGCATGTCTTTTTTCGCATCGTTTACAGAAACTTCTAGTTACTTTTTCAAATTAAACGTTGTGTTTCTTCCATAAAAAAAGAACTAATTTAACGTAAAATACTTTTTAAAAAATTGTAAATAATAAAGGATCCGATTAACCAAGTACCAATAAAGAAAATTAATTTTTGTTAGTATTTCAAAAAAACCTAACTTGATCAACAATTTTTTTTTTTCTAAAATATAATGTAATATTATTATTTGTTATCGAAAAATGTGAACATAACAAGCTCTCAATGAATCTCCATATAGTTTTTATTTTATTTTTGAAGCTCTAAAAACTTGCAATTTCTGTGTGTTGGCCAAAATTGATATCTAAATATTTTATCACAAATTCCCTTGATTAGGTTCATCAGATTTCAAAAAATGTAGTTGTTTAAAATTCTTTTTCTTTTGTAAAAATTAATCGTCATTTAGTGTAATTATTCCAATTGAATATTGTTTAAAAATGTAATGGAATTAAATTGAAAATTGGTTCATACCAATTGTTTTTTATATTAAAACATCAACTGGTATATTTTTTGTTTCAAAATTCATCTTTTTAGGTTTACAACTTAACACTTGAGTTGAAAGTTGAACTAATTTCTTTAAAGTTAGCTTCTGTTGAAGAATTATAAATTTTTTTTAGAAAATTCAACTGTTTTGTATCAAGCTTAGTAATTTAGTAGAAAAGTGAACTATTTGTTTAAAAATTTATGTATTTTGTTGAAAATTCGCAATTTTTGAAAGAAAACAATTTTTCGTTAAACCTACAACTATTTGGTTAAAAATTGATCTGTTTTTGTTGAGGATTCAAGTATTTTGTTAAAAAAACATTTTTGTTAGTTAAGTCCAACTGTTTTTTTATTTTAAATGAAATTCTTTTTTTTTTATATCAACTATTACAGTTTTTGTTAAATATTTAACTCCTTGATTGAAAATGGAACAACTTCTTTAAACGTTAATTTTATTGGTTGAAGATTCAAAATTTTATTTGAAAATTCGTTTTTATTTAGTTTAAATTTCCATTTTTTAAACTAAAAATTGTACTATTTGGATGATATTTTAACTAATTCATTGAAAATGATCTTTTTTGTTGAAAATTCTTTTTCTCTTTATGAGAATTCAACAATTTGGTACAAAATTGAACTATTTGTAGAAAATTATTATTATTTTTTTTAGTTGAAAATTACTTCTCTTTTTAATTAAATTACTCCTCAAATAAAATGTTGGCAAACATCATATCCATTGTTTAAACTATTTACTTGAAAATTTATGTATTTTGTTGGAAATTCGCAATTTTGGAGAGAAACAAATTTTTTAGTTAAACTTGCAACTATTTGGTTGAAAATTAACCTGTGATAGTTAAGGATTTTGGTATTTTGTACAATTCTTTTTTGTTAGTTAAATCCTACTGTTTTTTATTTTTAATTAAATTATTTTATTTTTAATCAACTATTGCAGTTTTTATTAAATACTCAACTCCTTGATTGAAAATAAAACAACTTTCTTGAATGTAATTTTTTTTTTTTGAAGATTCAAAATTTTATTTAAAAATTCGTTTTTATTTAGTTTAAAAATTTAATTTTTTAAACTATAAATTGTACTATTTTGATGACGATTCAACTATTTGATTAAAAATGATCTTCTTTGTTGAAAACTGGCATTAATTTTTTTTTAATTAATTATTAATTAAACTGGCATTTTTTTAAATGATTTATAAAATCGACAAAAATAGATCTATTATTGATTTCTGGAAATATTGACGGAAGCTTCTAAGTGTACTTACAAAAATAATTAAGGTCAAAATATTAATATTAAAATATTAGTGTTTTCTTTCTCTTCAGGAAATGGTTCGAATTCTTATTTAATTCGAATTATCAAGGCATCAATTTATTCTTTGAAGAATTCTCTACAATTCTATTTGGGTGGTGTTAATTAAAATTTAATCTGTAATTGTTCATATGAATAATAATTGTATGATTTCTAAATTAATTTTTTTACATAAAATCCACCCAAATAGGAATTTAGAGAATTTTTCGAAAAATAAAATTAGGTCTTGATCATTAGGATTAAAAAAGAATTGTAACTTATCTCTAAATAGAAATAAAAAACTAAACCAAATACCTGCTGTTAAATAAACAATTTTAACCTGAATTTTTTTTCTGAAGTGTGCTATTTTTGTCGATTTTATAAATTATTTGAAAGACATTTGAGATTGATTGTACGTATTGTCCATCCTTAATTAAATTGCTCATCAAACAAAATGTGGACTAGCATCATATCCATTACTTTAAAACTTATTTAATTTGTTAAAAATTCATCTTGTTAGTAAAAAATTAACTTCTTGGTTGCGAATACAATTATTTGGTTTAAAATTTACATATTTTCTTGAAATTACGTCTTTTCCAGTAAAAAATTATTCTTCCGTGCTGAAAATTGATATTATGTTAGCCAATTAGCGAAGAAATTCAAATGTAAATCGTGGATTTTTTGAAATTAAATTTCAGTGCACTCCAACGGTTTACCCAGCCGAGCCTTTCGATGCAAATGCGGATGCTGGCGTTTTGCGAAAGGCTATGAAAGGTTTTGGCACCGATGAAAAAGCCATAATCGACGTTCTGACCAAACGAGGAATCGTTCAACGACTCGAAATCGCCGAAGCCTACAAAACTCTCTATGGAAAAGACCTCGTGAGCGATTTGAAAAGCGAGTTGACTGGCAAATTAGAGGATGTTATTGTCGCCTTAATGACTCCACTACCTCATTTTTACGCCAAAGAATTACACGATGCCGTTGCTGGCCTTGGAACCGACGAAGAAGCGATCATCGAAATTCTCTGCACCCTCAGCAACTATGGAATTCGAACGATCGCTGCTTTCTACGAAAATCGTAAGTTTCAATCGTTTCTTTTATTTCCATTTTTTTTATTTAATAAAGAGGGCTTGGATCGAGCGATTTTTCTACTTTTTTTAAATTCGACTAATCAACTTTTCCCAGGGTGTCCAAAAACCTTGAAAACCTGCAAATGTAAACAGTAATTTAAATATTTTTCTACTAAAAAGTTTTTTATTTATCAGGATATAATTTATCTTCCGTTAATTTCGGAAATAATAAAGAACTTTCAGGGCACTTTTTGTAGACTGTGCTAATTATTTTATACATTAAAATGAAGATAATGCAATATGGGAAATAATTCAATAAGTTTTTAATTTCTTCTCCGCTAATATAGAATATTAAAGTATAAATTTGTTGTAATATTCAAGTTACGATAATTCTAAAGATTTCAAAATTTTTCAAAATATTTCAAAGCTTTTGTAATATTTAAAAGTATTTTAAACATTTAAAAATGAGCTCACGGATTTTAAAGACCTAAAAAGGATTTCATGGATTTGAAAAAGGCGTGTAGACATTATTTCAAAGATTTCAAATATTTCACAAAGAGTCTATATCTTTCAAAAGATTTCAAAGAGTTTTAATATTTTAAGAAGGATACAGTACTCTAGATGTCAAGGATTTCAAAATATTTCAAACATTTTAAACGATTTCAATATGTTTTAGAAGATTTAAAAATATTTCAGAAACATTTTAAGTATTTAAATTACTTTAAATTAATAAAAAGTATTTCAGATAGAATTAAAAAAATATTTCAAAGAATTCATAAAGATTTTAAAAGTTTTCAAGAATTTAAAAGATTTCACAAAGGTTACCTTACACCACATTTCAAAGGTTTTAAACAATTCCAAAAGGTTTCTATACGTTTGAGAAGATTTCAAAAGATTTCCATGATTTTAAACGAACACAAAATAGTTCACAAACAAAGATTAAAGAAAGATTTCACAAAATGTTTAAAGATTTCATGAAGATTACGAAACATTTCACAAAGATTTCAAAAATTTTAAGGATTTCAAAGATTTTACCAAAATTTTAAAAGATTTCAAAAGATCCCACAAAGATTTTAAGATTTTAATGATTTTAAATGAATTCAAAAGATTAAAAAAAACTTAATAAAAATTAAAGATTTTAAAAGATTACAAAATTTTCAAGGATTTCAAACGTACGCCAGATTTCAAAAATTTCAAAGATTTAAAATTAGTTTAGAAGATATCAAAAGATTTCACAAGTATTTCAACGTTTTCAACATTTCATAGAGATGTCAAAAGAATACAAGAATTTCAATGATTTGAAAATATTTCAGAAATGTTTCAATGAATCCATAAGGATTCCAAAAGATTTCAAGAATTTCAAACACTTCGAGAACGGTACAGTACATCAGGTTTCAAAGACTTTAAACGAGTTCACATTTTTTTAAAGAAAAATTCAAAATATTTCACAAAGATTTAAAATATTCCGGTGATTTCAGATCAATACAAAAGATGTAGGAAATATTTCACGAGTTATTAAAAGAATTTATAAGGATTTAAAAAGAGTTCAAAAATTTTTTAGATTTAAAAACATTTAAAAGATTTCAGCATATTGTAAAGGTTTCAATAAACTTTAGAAGATTTAAAAAAATGCAATTATTTCAAAAAACGTCGACAAAAGTTTTCACAACCAAAGATTTTACAAATATTTTAAATACTACATAAATATTTCAAAAAAATTTCACAAAGATTTCAAAATTTGTAAGAATTTATCAATTTTTTAAAGAATGAACAACGATTTTTAAAAATTCACAAAAATCTCAAAATATTTCAAAAATTTCACCAAGATTTATAAAATTACAAAAATTTCAGACTTTACAAAGATTTTTAAAATGTTCGCAAAAAATTAAGAATTTGTTTATTAATGATTCTGCTTACTTTAGAAATCGTTGGCCAATAAAAAAATAAAATGCTGCATGTTTTACAGATATAAGAAACGGTCATTTGATTATTATTATTTGATGTAAAAAAAAATAAGACATGGAAAACTTGATTTTTTAACTTGGAACAGACCTTGAATTTTTTCCTAGGAATCCCTGGCCACCCTTTTTCCGTTTTTTTGTGGATTTTCAGAAGTTCGATAAAATGAGTTTCATATTTATTCACAATCAACCTTTCGAAGTTGATATTCAAACCTAGATTAAACTGTATCATTTTGTTTGAGAACATTAAAAATTTAACCATTTTTTTTAAAGCTTTCCCCAGAAAAGTTTTTTATAAATTAGCTTTTGAATTTCAACCGTTTATAATTTTGTGATTCCGTATTCAAACTTAAATTTATTTTTAAATTACCATTCTTGGTTAAAAAAAACTTTTTTCTTAAAAATTCAACCGTCTTCTAAAAAATTAGTCTTTTTGGTTTGAAAATTAAACTATTTGGTTAAAAATGAAACTTTTTTTAGTTGAGTTTTAATTGAAAATTCGAATATTTGGTTGCAAATTAAATTATTTGGTTCAAAAGCCATTTTTTGTCAAAAATAGAACTGTTTTGTTGAAAAATCGTCTTTTTTATTTTAAAAAATCGTTCTTATGGATTGAATAGTCATATTTTATGGTTGAAAATTAATTTTCTTTTGTAAAAAATTTAATTTTCTTTCAAAGGAAATTTCTTTTTGGTATGAAAATTCAATTATGTGACTATTAATACATGTATTTTGTTTAAAAATTCGACTGCTTGGTTGAAAATGTATCTTTTTATATTGACATTTGAACTATTTTGCTAAAACTTTGATTACTTTGTTAAAAATTTGTATCTTTTGTTTGAAAATTACCAACAATTATGTTGTAAATGAACCTCTTTAGTAGAAAATTATTATTTTTTGAAACTCAACTATTTGATTGAAAATTAATCTTTCAAACTTAAAAGCTCACTGCTTTCTAAACCTTCGGCTCTTTAACTTGAAAACTCAACTGTTTCAATAAAACTTCATCTTTGGATTGAAGATTCGTCTCTTTTGATTGGAAGCTCGACTAATTTCTTCAAAATTCAATATATTTCTACTGTAAATCTTAGGAATTTTGAGCGTTTCATATTCAATTCAACATCATATCTATTATAATTTTATTTAAAAGAACTTATTACCCTATTTTAGTAAAAAAATTACCCTTCTTTCCCTATTTCTAGAGAATTCTGGGCGGTAAAATCTGAAATATTAACAAATTAATAATTTCATATTCAAAGTATACAGTTTCAAATTTAAAGCCTTCATTTTTGAGTAATTTAATATCAAACTGTTTAAAAAAGATGCCCCTGAAGTTCAAAATTAATGTAAATTATAAACTTCTCTCATTTGAAAATAATCCAAGGTGGCCCAGTTTCAGAAACCTTCAAGTTGAATGACTATTGTTAAGAAATTATATTTAAAAATATTTTGAAGTCAATGAGAATTCTCTACTCTATATCTTCAGACAATTAAAGCTATTATTTTAGTCATTCAGTGTCTGATATCGCCTTTTTTCATTATCTTTCAAAACTGTATGCGACTTTTTGTAAGCCTTCCAGTCGATCTGTTCCCGAATTTATTGATTTATTATTTGAAGCGATCGATAGTCTTGAAAAGATGTTCAGCATAGCTTTCTAATTTTAAAACCTGACTCGCGACATGTAAAAGTGCAGCTGGGGAATTAGAGATAATGAAATCTTACTTTAGCACGTTCCACTTGTGAATAACTCGTTTTTTAGCATAATTTAAGAAAATAATTATCATTCAGATATTTTAAAAATGTTCCGTATTCATATGTTCAGTGTTTATCAAAATAAAAAATAAAAGGAATTTAAATTCTTACGTGTTCAACTTGAAATTAATCTTTGATTAGTAGAAATTTACAAGTTCCAGCTTTGAATAAAATTCAGAAATTATTTGAATTTAATTCCTTAAATAAAGGTTAGGCGTTAAAAATTCAGGCCGTTATTCAACACTTTTTTTTAGCGATTACACTATTTTGTGACTATTTCGAAAAAATAGTTTTTCTCAAAATTGTCCGCTAACGTCAATATTGCTTTACATTTTCTTGAACAATATTTCTTAACTTCCTCGCTAATTAGCTAATAAAATGTGCCTGTCACCTCAATGTATAAAAAATACTGTAAATTAATAAGGTAGTTCAACTTTCAACGAAGTAGTTGAATTTTCAACGAAAAAAGATAAATTTACAACAACAAAAATGTAATAGTTGATATTTTAACCAAAGAAATATTTTCCTTTTCAATTAAAAACAGTGGAATTGAAGAAAGAGGTCAAATTTTTAACAAAATAGTTGAATCCTCAAAGAAAACAGATTAAATTTACCCAAACAGCTGCATTTTTAACCAAAAAGATGAGCTACAAAACAGTTGATTTTTTAACCACAGGATGCATTTTCAATACAGAAGATTAATTTTTAAATAACAAAGATTAAGTATCAACAAAATAGATACATTTTCAAACAAATAGTTGAATTTTCAACCAAGAAGATTAATTTCCTACCAAAAAATACGAATTTTCAACTAAATAGTTTGAAAAATGGATGTGATGCTGGTCCAAATTTTATTTTAATAATTTCTAGCTTATATTTTTTCCTTTCTGTAAATTTTTAACTAAATAGTTGCTTTTTTTGACTAAAAAAGATCCATTTTTAACCAAAACCTATGGATTTTGTACAAAACAGTTGTATTTTCAACATAAAAGTTATTTTTAAACAGAAACAGATTAATTTTTAACCAGAGAGTTGTATTTTTAACTAAATACTTCAATTTTCAATCTAAAACATTAATTTTTAACTAACAAAAATAAAATTTCAACTAAATACTAAAATTTGCAACTAAAATAAATTAATTTTTTTTAAACCACTGCATTTTTAACGAACAAAAATTTGTTTTCTACCAAAAAGACGAATTTTCAACAAGTTAATTTTTTAACCTAAAACGAAAAATTTGCAACGAAAATGTAATAGTTAATATTTCATTTCCAAAATATTTTTATTTAAAATACAAATAAGTTGGATTTAACCAACCAAAAAAAATTTCAACTAAATACTTGAAACCTTCACTAAAACAGATTAATTTTCAACCAAACTGTTCGACTTTTAATAGAAAAAATATTATTTTCTACCAAAAACTACGAATTTTCAAAAAAATGGGTAACTTTTCGATCCCAGAATTCAAATTTTGAACAATAAGTTCATGTTCAACCAATCAGTTGAATTTTTAACAAAAAAGTTCAACTTTCAATTTAAAAAATTAAGTTTTTAACAAAAAAAAAAATTTTCAACCAAGAAAATTAACTTGAAAAAAAGTAGTTTAACTTTCAACCAATAAGTTGAATTTTTTATACTAAAAAGATAATTTTGCAACGAAAATGTAATACTTGATATTGTATTTAAAAAATATTTGAATTTAAAATAAAAAACAGTTAAATTTTACAAAAACAAACTTCAACTTAATATTTAATTTTCAACCAAACTGTTGGATTTTTAACACAAATAAAATTATTTTCTACCAAAAGAGACGAATGTTCAACAAAATTAATACATTCTCAACCCAAGAATGTAAATTTAAAAAAAAATGGATTTTCAACCAATAAGTTTAATTCTTAAAATAATAGTTAAACTTTTAATTAAAAAATAATAATTTTAAACCACAAAGAACGAAGTTTTAACTGCAATTATGATTTTCAACCAAAAAATTAAATTTTTTAAAAGTAGGTAAACTTTCAAGCAAGAAATTGAATTCTTAACCTGAAAAGATAAATTTTCAAAATAAATGTAACAGTTGATATTTTAATTTAATACAGAAAACAGTTCGATTTAACCAAAAAAACGAATTTTCCACGAAATACTTGAAACCTCAACTAAAACAGATTAATTTTTAACCAAACTGTTCGACTTTTAATAGAAAAAAATATTATTTTCTACCAAAAACTAATAATTTAAAAAAAATGGGTAACTTTTTGATCCCAGAAGTCAAATTTTAAACAAAAAGTTCATTTTCTACCAATCAGTTGAATTTTTAACAAAAAAAATTAACTTTAAAAAAGTAGTTTAACTTTTATCCAATAAGTTGAATAAAAACATTAATATATAATAATATTCTAATTTAAATAAAAAACAGTTCAATTTTACAAAAACAAACTTCAACTTAATATTTAATTTTCAACCAAACTGTTGGATTTTTAACAGAATAAAATTATTTTCTACCAAAAGAGACGAATGTTCAACAAAATTAATACATTCTCAACCCAAGAATGTAAATTTAA
>JAAAKG020044878.1:0-18740 GCA_010014905.2 Druon quercuslanigerum
TTTGCAATATTCGAATAAAAGAATTCTCAGCCCCCCCCCCCCTCCCTTCACCCATACAACTGCCCTTTTGGCCCCACTTTTATGCAACAATACCTCCATGCTTATTCCACTCCTTTTCACCTCTTCACACCTCCCCAACCAGTGCTTCACTCTTCCTTAGCATAATCCACATATAGATCCCGTTATACCTTGACTCTCTTATTCTCTCATCCTCTGCTTTCTTCTCTCTCTATTTATGCCGTTTCTCTTAACCACCTCAAATGCGCGCCTTCCTTCCTCATGCATCCTTCTCAGTTCACCAATCTGCAATCCATTCGTTCTAAAAAATGTTACCCTTTCTTTGTTCTTCCTGTCTCCCTCCTGACAATATAGTTCGGCGTATTCGTTGCCAACCCCAGTGCCCACTTGACATATCTCTCCTGTATCATATTTACCTTCCCACATACTTTCCACTTTATGAAATAATACACACATCACTAGCGAATCGAACAAGTTTATTCTCTTTACGAAATCTCCTGTGAACAACATCTTTCCCAGGCCTACACCTGACTCATCACTACACCCGCCTTTCGCACTCTCTTTTTTATATGACCACCCACTCCGCCATTCCTTCGAAACAGGAAGTCCAGGTACACAAAGTCTTTCACCTCCTGTACCGCTTTTCTCTTCCACTTCCACTCCCCTCTATTATCTCTCCCACATCCTTTCCTAAGCACCATAACCTCCGACTTGTGCGCATTTAACTCTAACCGATTTTTGTGCCAGTATCTTCTCAACCTTTTTATCATCTCATTTAAAACCTCTTCGCTCTTTGCTAGCAGCACTATGTCATTTATATATGCGAGTGACCATATTGTGACTCCTCCTATCCTAACTCCTCCTATCAATCAGGCCACTAGCTTACTTTCCATATCTGCGATTAAAATTGCAAAATGCGTTGGGGGAAGCGGACACCCTCGCCTCAAACCCCTATCCCTCCAGAAACAATCTGAGATTCTCTTCCCTTCAGTCACCCTATCTGTCTATCTTTACACTCTCGAACAGGCCTCTCTCCACTCATCTCCCTTCCATTGCTCCCAGAATCTCCTTCTATCTTGCGAACGGAACGCGCCTTTTATATTTAAATAAACGTGTACACTTTCGCAACCTTTTTAGCTAATTCTCTATCCAATAGGTGCTGCAAGACGTAGATTTTGTCGATATTACTCCTTTCCTCCCTAAAGCCCGCCTGCGTTTCCTGCAGCATTCCTTTCCCCTCAACATCCTTCCACAGCCTATCTGCCAACACCATCGCATATATTTTGTACGCTGTATTCATTAGGGTAATTCCCGTATAATTTTGCTGCCTCTCCCTATCCCCTTTTTCATACAGTGGTACAATCAACCCCTTTCTCTGACAGCTCGATAGGGAGTGTATGTAAGGATTATACTTTATTCAAAAAACAGAGAAATTTTCTTCTGGAAAAGGGTTAGTGATAATCCTTCAATTTCTGTTGGCAAAATGTTCTCAGATACTTCTATGTCTAGAAGGTGTAAATATGCTAGAAGATATTTTGGGTATTCCTTGTTCAATTCTTATTATTCCGCTCATGAACTTTAATCTCTTAAAAGGGCTTTTCCTCTTTTCAAACCTAATTTTTTGGGTTCTCCTAGCAGGTCTACTTCTCCTGCCAAGTCTTCGCACCAAGCCAGGTCCAGGTTTTCTCCTGCTAGCTATTTTTCGGTACGCGTATTTTTTGGAATAAACCTTGAAGAAGGTTGGTTTATTCGGCTCATTTCTGTGACAAATGTAAACCGGTGTTTCGAAATACGGAGGGACATTTTTTCTCACCAGAAAAAAATTCAATTAAAACGAATTAATAATGTCCTTGGGCTCATGCTAACCGAAGGACTATTAAAGTAATTGGAGAAATTGATGGCATTTATGAAACTTACAAAATTAATGGAATTCGAGGAATTTGTAAAATTTACGGTAGTTACTGAAATTCAAGGAATTCAGTGATATAACGGAATTCACTGGATTTTCTGAATTTACAGGATTTATCAAACTTATGGAATTAACAAAATTCATGAAATTTATGGAATTCAAGAAATTCTAGGAATTTTTAGAATTCAAGAAAATCGTATAATGCCCTAAATTCACTGGATTTGCAGAAATCATGGAAATAAAGGAATTAGCGAAATTAAAGAAATTAACGGAATTCACGGAATTTGTATAATTCATGGAATTAACGAAATTCTGTGAGTTCCACGGAATTCAAGGAATTTATGGAATTTTTAAGATTTATAAAATTCACAGAATTCGCGGAATTCATGGGATTCATGGAATTCGCGGATTTCATGGAATTTATGAAATTCAAGAAATTCACGAAGTTCATGGAATTGACGTTTTTTGCGGAATTCAGTAAATTAAAAGAATTTGCGGAATTTACGGAAATCGAGAAATTCGCCAAATCAAGGAAACTTGCGCAATTCATGAAATTCAAGAAATTAGCGGAATTCATTTGATTCATGAATCCGCGAATGCATGGAATTTGAATTCCATTAATTTATTATATTTTAGGAATTCCTTGAACTTCTTCAATTTGACGAATTCCACGATTTTCTAGACTTTCATAAATTGATTTAATTTCTTGAATTTTATGATTTTCGTAAACTGCATAAATTCCGTAAATGCATGAATACCGTGCAATCCGTGAATTCCGTGAATCCCAGCATTTCCGTGAATTCCATGTATTCTTGGAGTGAATAAACATTAATTTCCTAAATTTACTAAATATTATGAATTCGTTCAGTTTCGTAAATTCTTTGGATTCCGTAAATTCTTTGAAATTTGTGAATTCCTTGATTTCCTTGAATTTTTTGAATTCCGTGAATTCCGCAATTTCCGTAAATTCGCCAATTTTCTTGAATTCCATGATTAGGACTTTAAATTTTATTTATTCTCGGAGAATTTAGAATGTGTGATAAAAAAAGGGATTTCGAAAAGTGGCCCTATTGATACCGAGTTCGTACCGTATGTGTACATGGGAACATTTTTTTCTCAAAAAAGTGATATTTTTGCTGGATTACTTTGAATAACTTACTGAGGTATTACTAATTACTCAGTATTACTAGGTATTATCAATTCTAAAACCATTATCCAATTGCTCAAATAATTTTTTATAGATCATTTGTTTATTTTATTTCCAATGTGATGCAAAATCTTGTGTTTTGCAAATGTGGTTTATTGTGTCAATTATCATTAATTATTAAATTTATATAAAAATTCTTAAAATATTGGATGTTCTTTAAATTTTTTCACATCAGTTTCGAAAAGTTTTTTTTTAGTACGATTTATTTCTATATAAATTATCTTTAGTTTCTTTTTGATGAAACTTTCGTCTTTAATTTTTTTCTTTAAATTATCTCCACAGACTTATGATTTTTAGTCCCAGGGAAACTGACTTACTGTCAGTAAGTTTTTCTTTTAATTTTCATAATCAACACAGGAAAGAGCCGAAAAATTTATGTGCAACAAAATAAGACCGAACTCATCAATATTTTACACATAGCACACACCACTTTAGGTTTTCGGGATAGGGACAACTTTACACGTAGCAACTTTTCACGATTCCAACTGTGCACGTCGATGGCCAGACGGATAACTGTGCAGGTGCCATAAGTGCACGTGCACAACTGTCTAAGTACCATATGTGCACATCTAAATTTGGACGTTCACGGATGAGTTCCTGTTGACCTAGACGTTCACAGATGACTTCCTGTGGACTTGGACGTACACATAGGTCAATTTCCAAACTGTGCATCTCCACAAACGTCACTGGTCCAACTGTGCATGTTCACAGATGTTGCTTGCCTAACTGTGCACGTGCGCAGGTGCAATTTTTCCAACTGTTCACTTGCACAGGTGTCAATTGCCTAACTTGGGCGTACGCAGATGAAACATGACCAACTGTGCACGTACACATTTGGAACTTATCACTTGCCCAACTATGCACTCTTATGTCCTTACGTAAGTATGCATACGAGGGTAGTCCTTTAAATATACGTATATTAAATGGTTAAAAGTTATAATTATTCAATTATAATGGATTGGGGCATCCTAACTTTCTGAAAGTTAGTTTTAATATCTTTAAGGCTATTTTTATGTAAATATTCCTTACAAATTACTATAGATATACATATTACAAATATAGACATCTAGAATTTAAAACATACTTTAATATTTTTTTTCTTATTATACTAGAAAAAGGATTGAAATTGCAAGCAAGAAATAAGGTTTTCAAATTCTAAAAGACGCAACAAAAACTAGAATTATATATTAAAACAAGATCCCAGTATCCATATTCATTAAAAAAAAATAAATTATCTGTGTGTTTTTGGAAAAATTGTTTAAATAATTTATTGTTTAGTTTGTTGGTTTTATTTTCAAGAATTCTGTACAATAACTAAATTGGGCATTTTTTAATTTGTTTTAATAATAAATCATTCTTTGGCACGTATAAAGTGCAATAACAGAGACTCATCGAAAAGGCATATTTACTTGACTCCGTAAACGAAAATTGACCTAATTCTTTAAAAAATAAGTTGTATAAACGTTGCAAGTACTGAAAAATAACATTTGTTAATTAGTTTGTTTATCTGTTAACAAGAATAAAAAAATATATTTCTTTAATTGTTAAAATCTGCATGACTTTAGACATACATAAATTATCTGAGCTTATCAAGGTAAAATTATTATACACGTGCAAGATGTTAACGTCTACTAATTTAAGAAGTAAAAATAATTAATATTTTTTATCTTACCAGTCTTTAACACGGAACATCAGAATATTCATTAGCTGCGCTGCTTTAAAAATTCTGCTTTACATTTTTTCCTGTATTTTGAATAATGAAGAGACTTTACAGTCTGGTCTTAACCCTAGACGTTATTCTTAATTCTATTGGTATGTGAACAAATTAAGATAATTTTTAATATTTTTACAGATAGTATTTTGAAACATCTATTATACGTTAATGAATGTGAAATAACATATTCCACAAACTCAAGGTCAAATGGAGTTAAGACCCTTATTATAAATAAGAACCCCTATTTTTGACTGAGGATTTGAAGAGAGCGGGAAATTTCACGTCAAAAATGACCTGTGGAAAAATTCTTCTTATAAGAAATACGTGTTAACTTCATGGGGCTTGCAGCACTTATGAATATCATTATTTTTAACCAACGAAAAATGTATTTATTTTTGTGTGGATTCGAACAAATTTCGAAAATATTTGAAAAAGGCTGGCAATTTCACGTTAAGAATGACTTGTGTGAAAATGGTTTTTGTGACCTTGGAAAGGTAAAAAATTATAAAAAACATTTTTCCACACATCATTTTTGACGTAAAATTTCCCGCTCTTTTCAAATCCGCAGTCAAAAATGGGGATTCTCATTAAGGAAAAGGGTCTATTCTCCATTTGTCCTTGAAAATTAATCTCAAGGTCAAAATTGATGGTACACTCAAATGTCCTCCTCGATCCTGATCAACCTTTGTTTGAACCATTTCTTCGTAGATAATGTATTTTAGAAGATGTTTGGGATTATAGATTAAAATGGTTCACCGTGTATAATAATTAAAAGGATTTTCATGACTTAATTATCCTAATAAGTCTTTTATTACCGACTCATACATTAATAAAATCAAATAATTAAATTACTCTTTTACGTATTAAAAAAAAATTAAGATCTCAAATTCATAAATTTTTGTTTGCGTTTTCACAGAAATATCATCAGGTACGCCGCCTAAAACTAGGGACTTTCTGACGAGTTTTGGGATGAGTAGTAAACATGTGAAACACGAAGGTAACCCTAGCACTGAAAAATTGATAAGAGAAGTGTTAAATTATAAACAGTTTTGAACAATTAATAATCCCTTGAACGATAAAATATTCTGCACGCATGGAACATTGTTCCCAATAATTTATACTAAAATTTTCTTACAAGCTCGCGAAACCTGAGTGTTATTTTTCTGTTAAGCACAATTCTTCTACGTTATTTCCCTATTTTTTTACGTGAAACGGGATTTTTTTAAGCGAATTATAATTTAAATTTTAGAGAAAGAAATTATATAATTATTTGTTACAGTAAAAGTAGTAATTAAGAAAAGATATATTGCTAAATTATAATAGAAAATTTTCTTATATTTTTTGTTGCGAGTTCATCTGTCATTCGTAAATAAGTTTTCCCTTCTAGGATAGGTTGCCTCGAATTCATGAAGCATAGGAAAAATGTGTATACCCAATTAGTTTTTAGCGCATCAAAATCCTTCGGAATTTGTTTAGAAAATAAAATTAGTTATATACTGCACACTCTTTAATTGCGGACTACACACTTGTAATCCAAAATACAAAAAGCGTGTCGAAATACGTCAGATTTTAGTACTCAGTTTCTTGTTGCAGAGTTGAGTTCAGAGACGGATTGCGACGCTGTTTCTGGTGTTGGTCCTTCCGGATATTCTTATTATCCTGACAACAGTCAATCTCCTGAAAAGTATCCTCCTCCGGCTAGGCCTCATTTGCCGCGTTTTCCGGTCAGGTCTCCGCCTACTGCCGAGCCTACACTTCGTACGAGTGGCAGGTCTACTCATGCCAGGACCAGGTATCCTCCTGCCACTGGGCGTGCTATGCACTTAGGTAGATTGCACTCGGCACAATTAAATCGTATTCGTCTTATTCCCAAAGCGAATCTGGAACGACGATTTGAAGTTAGAAAATACACTTTTCCGCATGATAAACCAATTCAAGTGTTGAGAGGAAATAATTCCCCTGGACCAATACCAGTCGAAGAACAAACTGTATTATCCACATCCAATGGTGACGTTTTTGCCATATTTGACAGTAATAATACAATACTCCGTGGAATATATTCAACAAATATTGGCCATATGTATCAGAGGGAGAACCGGATGAAAATAAACATGGAAAGTGGCGCGGCGGAAATAATGACCGAAGAAGAAATCAAAGAATCGCCGTTAGGCAGGAATCGCCCAATCTCAAAGAACTTTCAAACAATACTTGTGGACGAATAAGGTTTAAAAAATAATTTTTATTTGTAAAAATACTTAAACTAGAATATAATATTTATTGTAATCCTCAGTAGCGTTAGTCAAGGACACTTTAAAAATAAGTTTCGAATTTAAAAATAAGTGAAAGTGTACATGCGCATTTTCTTTTTTTGTAAAGAAAGGAATAGCTTTTGCAGTTTTCGGCAACAAATTTTTTAATCTTGTTGACGTCAACTTCCCATAATTCAACCTAGTTCTTGGAAAATTTCCATGAAAGTTATAGAAAACCGCCGTATGTATACCTTCGCCATATGTATTTTTTGAAATATATTCTTTGAGTAGAGAGTTCTGAAATACTTCAAATACTTCTTGAAAATGATTATTTGAAAAACCTGCTACCTTCTTATTCTAGTTTTCTTATCAGTTGACATTTTTTGTAGATTTTTTTGATTCATGAATAAATATTTAACTATGTGTCGAAATAGTTGGACTTTCAAATTACAAAATTAAGGTGTGTATAATACAAAAAGTTTTTCAAATAAATTAGATAAATTTTGAGACAAAGAATTAAATTTTCAACTAAAATCATAAAGTTGGTTTATTTTTCCGCCAAGTACCCAGAAAACAATGCATGATGCAGCACGGAGACCGCAGGGCATTAGTGCCAGGTATGTCTGCGGGAGTACCGACACAGTGCCCGCACGACGTGCAGATCTTACGCAAATCCCCACTGTGCCCCCTCACAGTATGCGCGATGTGCCACATCCAAAATTATTGACTTTAGCATTTCACCTGCATTCTACTTTGATTTTCCTGGCTAGAGAAGGAATCGTCATCGATCTCCAGCTACGACTCTAATTATTCATTCCGGAAGTAATTGATTCTGCGCAAGACTCGTGCGACGATTAGCGTGATTAAAATTTGTCTTTCGGAGATTTTAATTAGAAAATATAACGATAATTCAACTCTTAATATTGTATTACTGTAATCTCGCGACCTCTTCCTATTTATGCAATGGCTTCGCGCCTGACTTGCGATCAATCAACAACGACAAAATTCAAGTATAGCGACAGACCTCAAGTCTATAAATGAAAGGGTGCCCCGAAACTCTTCAACTTTTCGTTAATGATTTCCAAAGTGCCTAGTTGCCTAGCAGTTTTGGAATAGTGGTAGTTGGGTGTGCTCATCGGATTGCAGTTAAGCTTTTAACAAAGTTACCGGCGCCCCGCTACCGTAGCGCTCTGCAGTCCTAGGACTAGGGGTGGGAAGAGCACCATTTCCTGGTCCTAATACCCAAAACCTCATTCGTAAGACACCAGTCTTGTGCTACCTGCCCATCCGAATAGTCGGTTATAATTTAAACGTTCCACTTTTACCCCCTTGGTACCCACAACTACGCACTATCGGCTCAGAACTATACCGTCCTGGAAGTTTCACCCTCCCCTATTCCATTGCCTTATCTTCATCGCTCGAGTGCCATTTATCACCTCTTCTTGCTTTCGGCTTCGCAACTCAGTTTAGGCTCATGGAGAAACTTAGCAGTCGTGAAGTTAAACAATTATAAGTTGTTTAATAAACTCTTTTATTTTTAAATAGTGTCCCTATAATTGACTTCACCCGACTCTCGCCGCTCCGAATTCTTTCCTTTCTAATAATTTGCGAGATTGTTTACAAATTTAGCGCCCTCAAAAATCCACAATCCCTCTAAAATCCTCAGTCGAGAATCAAAGTCATTAAAATTATGAAAATTGAAATTCGCGCAAATTTAGAAGTTGAATGATGCAATCCAAACAACCGTATGCTTTCCCGACCTCAGTAGATACTTTCGCTACGTGTTTAAGCCACGCGCATTCCCCAGTATTAAAAACCAAAGCGCTCACTTAAGTGAACGTTCCAGTTTTTAATCAGCCATAAGAACCCTTGTGCTAGTCGGTAAAAGGTAAAAATAGAAGAAACTATAGGTAAAATTGAGTGCATTTATGATCGGGAAAAATAACAATGATCGTAAAGATGGCAAATCCTGTAGAAAATTTAAAAGAAAGTAGAAAAAAAAATGAAATTCCACAAATTATGTTTGATGAAGAAAATGCACAAGCAACGATGACTCACGAAAACGAAGACTTGGCAAAAAAGTTAAATTTAAAATCGTTAACGGTTAAAAGAGAATTAGAGTGGGGGCGGTACAGCCAAGTCAAGCGATGGGTGCGGTCCTAAGAACGATAATGTAGGCATTCGGAATAATTCGAACTCCTTTTAAAATAGACAAAAACTGAAAATCACGAGACAAGTTTTAGTTCCAATCAAAGTAGTTCATACACATAAAAACTTATTATTCAGTCTGGTACCAGATTTAAGATCGATAGAAATAATAAGAACCGATATGATAGAAAGATTAGGTTTAAAAATGGATTGTGATAAAAAGATTTGGTCGTTACGATAATTACCAAATATTAAGTATGCGATAAAAGTAAATATAATTAAAATGCAGGAACTAGTAATAAAAGATACCAAGGGAAATAAAAATAGGAAGAGCAAAGAAAATAGATCAAAATTCGGCACGGAGATTAGCCTGAGAAACAACAAGTTGATGAAGAAAAAATCAAACCAGGTAAAAATTTTTCGAAGCCTACAGCAATTAAAAAAGTTCCCAGACTGATAGAAATGTCTTCTGGGTATACGAAATTCATACCAAAATTTGCTGAAATAATAGAACCGTTACCAAAGCTATTAAAAAAGATAGTAAAGTAGGAATGGGCTGACAAGCAGGAACAGGCATTCACGAGTATTCAACACTTTATAACAACAGCACCAATTTTAGCCTATCCTGATTTTAGAAGTCCTATTTAACTTGAAACTGATGCAAGTTATATAGGATTAGGAGCTGTTTTAAAACAAACATTAAACAGCGAAAATCAGGTAATAGCTTTTGCAAGTAGAGGTCTGAATGGAGCAGAACGTAAATATTCTGCTTCAGAAAAAGAACGTTTAGCCAGATTATGAATATCTAGTCCAAATCTCGATTGATTCTATCCCTTGTATAAATTTTCAGTAGCAGTGGAGTGAATTTTCTGTCCAAAAGTTAATGTAAAAACGACTGTTCAAATCTATTGGTTTATTTAAGAAATCTGTTGGATCTAACACTTTTGGATTTAAGTGCAACTTGGGATCAGAAAAAATATTGTACGAAAATGTGGAAAAAATTTTTTGCGATTCTGAACAATTAGATGCCAATGCTATTCCTAATTATTGCAACTATTTTGCCTTGCCAAAATAGATAGATATTTTATTTAAAGCGACGTGTTCTTCTTGTTGTTACTACTTAGATGAACCTTGTACTTTGTATTTTTAAATCCTGCTAAAAGGACTCTGTTAAGTTTGCTAAATTTTTGTCGCGGAATACGTGGAAACAAAGTTCCTCCTATCATAAGGATTTAAAATTTTTTTCTTCTGTCGAATATAAAATGATTAATATTTTTGAAATTTATGTATATATAATATATTAATTATATAATTTTTTGCTGGTGCCCTCAATCTACTCATTAGCTGATAAAGAAATTGCCGAGCTCCTTGACCCAAAAAAGGTCTAGCGCCCTCGAAAAGGTAAGTACGGGGTCAAAATCTACGTAACTTTAGACATAATTTACCTGAGCTTCTCAAGGTAAAATTGCTATACCCGTGCAGGAGTTTAACTTTTACTAATTTATAATGTAATAATAATTAATACCTGCAATAATTTATACAAGTGATTTATGCCTCCCAAGGCAAAAACACAAATATCTCGAAACACTGACGTAATATGTGCACAAAAAAAATCAGAATATTCATTAGTTACGCTGCTCTAGAAATCTTACGATAGACAGTTTGGCCTTTATTTAAAAAAATGAGGAACCTTTATACTCTTGTATTAACGCTAGATGTCCTTTTTAATTTTATTGGTATGTAAATAATTTCAGATCATTTTAAATATTTTTTACAGTTGGTATGTTGAAACATCTATTATATGTTATCGAACGTGAAATACTATATAATACCAAATCTATAATAATAAACAGTTATTATTACTATTATCACTTTTGGTTATACATCGTAGTTACTATTTTTATAGATATTTAACATTTTAAATTCATATATTTTGTTTGGCTTTTCGCAGAAATGTCATCAAGTATGTCTCCCAAAACAAGGGACTTTCTGAAGAATTTTGGGATAAGTAGTGAACATGAGAAACACCAAGGTAATCCTAATACAAATAAAAATTAAAACAGAAGTGTGCCGTGGTTTTTGTTTCTTGGAACCTTTGATTTTCTTGATTGTATGCTACAGAGATGTTAAAACGTACTTTGGCGTACTTTCCTAAATCAATATAGTTTCATTAAAAAATCTTCCGTGTCTTTTTTTTCTTTGAAATGTAGATTTTTGGCGGAAAGATCACAAATGTTAAAAGGTAAATGATTTTTTTGAAGTTTCTTAAACATAACACGTAATTAAATCAGAGTTCTTACTGTACACTTTTCTAATAATTTTACAATTATAACCTAGGAGATAACGACTATGTGATATACAATGTCATATTTTAAACCAAATTCTTTATTATTGCATGATTTAGCATTTGCGTTTATTAAAAATAGAATATATAATCTATTCTTTGAATTGTTCATCAAAAAATCCTCCAGAACTAATAAAAATTTGCCGGAACATTTTTCCAAATCCCTAGAACTTATTCCAGAAACCCCAAATAGTGTTTTTTTTTCGCATGAATTTTCAATAGAAAAGGAGGAGGATCTTTAAGGCCGGTTTTTGGCCCAATTTATATTTAGCCCGAAAAATTCGAAAATATTCCCACAGTATCCATTAACAATAAGAAGTCAATTCTACCCTAAACGGACAACCATCTTACCCCCTATTCACCTGAAGTTCCCCTTAAAAAATGAAAACTTCACCGATTTTATGCAGTGTTTTTTAGGCAAAACCCAATAAAAAAATCCAGAAACATACATATATAGGTTTTTTGGGTCTCTGATTGAATGCAACGTCCGCTGATTTTCATCATATCATATTCAAGGTTATTTAAAGGTCAAATTGCAAAAAGTTCGATGAAAAATTTTAAAAAAATACGTACGTCGGTTTCTGTGGTTCTCTGATTTCGAATCCGAGATCCGTTGACCTCCATCATATCAGGTTCAAGGTGATTTAAAGGTCACACTAAAAAATATGATAAGAAAAATCAAGGAAAATACAGACACAAGTTTTTGGGAACACTAAATCCGAATTGGGGGTTTATTTATATGCTCACTGTCAAATAAAAGTCATTATAAAGTCCACTAAATTGTATTTCACGGCAGAGCTAGAAAAATTTT
This sequence comes from Druon quercuslanigerum, assembly GCA_010014905.2. Taxonomy (NCBI): domain Eukaryota; kingdom Metazoa; phylum Arthropoda; class Insecta; order Hymenoptera; family Cynipidae; genus Druon; species Druon quercuslanigerum. The sequence continues at coordinate 12,401 of JAAAKG020044878.1, forward strand.
CCGAAATATCCTTCTAGTGACCTTGAATCTGATACAATAGCAGCCAATGACCTCGGATTCGAAATCAGCGATCCCAAACCCCTATGTATGCATTTTTCTGGCTTTTTCCGTCGGATTTTTCGCAACTTGAGTTTCAAATGACCTTCAATCTGATGTGACGAAGGTCAACGGACCTCAGGTTTAGAATCAGCGACCAGAATATGTATGTATTTTTCTGAATTTTTAATTCGGATTTTTCGCAATTGGACTTTCAAATGACATTTTATCTGACGTGATGGAGGTCAAAGGACCACGAATTCGAAATCGTCGACATAAAAACCTTTATATGTATTTTTCTAGATTTTTTTATTGGGTTTTTCGAAAAATACTGCATAGAAGCTATGAAGTTTTTATTTTTTTAAGGAATGCTCGGGGTGAATAGGGGGGATGACGGTGGTTCGTTTAAAGTGAAATTGACTTCTTATTGTTAGTAGATACGGTAAACATTTTTTTGAATTTTTTGGGCCAAATATAATTTGGGCCAAAGACCGGCCTTAGAGATAGTGTTGGGTAAAAGATCTTTAGGATTTTTTTAATCTGTTCAATTAAAAATGATTTGCGAAAATCGTAAAGTTCACTTCTTTCAGAGGTAAACAAGGTAAATGAACCTTGTTGAAAATGGTTTTTAAAATCAATAAAATATTTTAATAATAATTATACCTAATTTTGGAAAAAACTCGGGATAAACTTTTGAAACAAAATTTTCGAGTTTTCTTTATTTTACAATAACTATTTAGAGTTTAATATTTTTCTTTTCTCCTCAGGTAAAAGTTGCAATTCTTGTTTAATTCCAATTCTGTAGCGCTTGTTTCATTCCTTAAAAGATTCGCAGCATATCTCGTTGGTGCGTTTTTAATAAAAAAGATTTATTCATGCAATCCTATTTTTTAAACAAATCAACGATTTTATAATCCGGAAATCAAAGTTTTTTAATAGAAACGTACCAAAATGATTTTCAGAAAATCTTTTAGGAATAACAATAAGCCCTAGAACATAAGGATTAAACAATAGTTTCAACTTTTACCAATAGTGAGAGAGAAAAACATTAAATTCTAAAAACTATGACTAAATAAACAAGGAAAATAAAATAAATGACTTTTAACGAAATTTATTTTTTAGCTTTAAATAACTGTATTTAATGTTTAATTAAAAAACAAGTTCATTTTCGTATCAAATCTTTAACTAAATTTCTTGAAAATAACTATACCTAAAAGCAAATTTTCAAATGGATTCTTAAAAATTAATTAAATTAATTCGCAATCTATAATTTTAGTTCATTTTTTTAAACGTGCAATTTTTGTAAACTCAAATGTAAAAAAATGCTACAAAATAATAAGCATCCTGGAACCTTCCAGAAAATAACTTTAAATTTTTCTAACAGTCTAGAGAATATTATTTGATTCTCTCAAAACCTTTTGAAATTCACAAAAAGCTTCTTTTTACAAATTTTTGAAAAATCTATATTTTTCTTGAAATTTTTGTAACATTTAATTCATCCCTTTTTAAAATTTTTTAAAGACTTCTATATGTTGTTATGTCTTTTAAAATTTTTCCAGTTAGTTTAAAACTCAGAGGATAAATTAGTTTAGTCTGCGGGTACAAACTTTGTCAGACTGTGTAATTTATAGACTGAAGAATAATTGCTTTAATAAATATTAAAGTTTACATTTAATGCTTTAAGAATATTATCATGAAAAATAGAGCATTCTGGTTAGGAGAAAAGTTTAATTTTATATTGCACACTTTTTTATTTTGGACTACAAACTTAAAACTGCATTTTCGAAATACACAAAATGTGCCAGACTACGAAATATTTTAGTAATTCACTTCTTGTTGCAGCGTTAACTTCAGAGGTGGACTGCGACCCTATATCTATTATTCCTCGTTCCGGATCTTCTTATTCTGCTCACAGGAACCAATTTCCTCAAAACTCTCTCTCTCTGGCTAGGCCTCAGTTTCTACGTTCTCCGGTCAGGTCTCCTCCTTCTTCCGAGCCTTCACTTCGTAAAAGAAGCAAGTCTCCTCGTGCCAGGTCCAGGTCTCCTCGTGCCAGTGACCATCCGATAATCTTAGGTAGATTGGAACTTAAACAATTGAAATTGGTTCGACTCATTCCCAAAACGAATCTGGAGCGCCGATTTGAAGTTCGAAAATATACTTTTCCTCTTGATAAACCAATTCAATTGATAGGGGGATATAATTGCCCTGGGACAATGCCAGCTTATGAACAAACTGTATTATCAACATCCGATGGTGACGTTTTTGCAATATTCGACGTAAATACTACAATTCTCCGCGGAATATTTACAAAAAAACTTGGCCATCTGTATCAGAGAGAGAACCGAGTGAAAATAAACATGCGCAGTGGCAAGGTGGAAGAAATGACCAAAGAAGAAATCAAGGAATCACCTTTAGGCAGGAACCGCCCAATTTCAAAGAATTTTCAAACAGTAATTGTAAACGCATACGATTCACAGAATAGCTTTCATTTGCAAAAATACGAAAACTAAAAAGTATACATTCTTAAAAAAAATGTAGTGCGCATCTTTTTTCTCTGAGCAAGATAGAATTACCGTTTGTAGTTGTCAAATATAAAATTTTCTTATCTCCTTTCCCCTGCCTAATATGCTGGATAGAATCCTCTAAGAAAGCTGTTCAAAGTGGATTCTAACGGACTATAACCGGTCTCTGACAGGATTTTGTTCCCGGGTTGTAACCGGCACCTAAGCGGGTTCTGTACCAAATTCTTAACCGATTCTTAACCGACCCCTGTATGAATTTTGTCCCCGGGTTGTAACCGTCACCAAATTTGTTTGTAACTGGGTCATCATAATATTCCTACCTGTTTCTTAACCGGCTCTGACCGGTTTCTAACCGGAATTTGCTCCCGGGTTGTAACCACCACTTAACCTTTTTCTATCCAGCATCCGGAAATATTTGTACCTGATTCCCAATTGGTTCTTATCCGGCTTATAATCGAATTTCCTTCACGGGTTGTAACCGTCACCCAACCCGTTTGTAACTGGCTCCTCAGAATAATTTTTCCCGGATCTTAACTGATCTCTAAACGGATTATTTCCTCAGATTGTAACCATCAACTAACCGACTTGCTGTTGATCGCCCGATAGTACCTGGTACACCGAGTATGAAGTACCTTTTAGGAGCCGGTTGGAAACCACTTAATTTCTAACTTCGGTCTACGACAATAGTTTATATGCGTTCGATCACGGGATAGAAGCCAGCCTGGGACCGGTTAGACCACGTTATTTCCAGGTGCGTTTTGCGAACCAAATAGGGACCATTTAGAAAGTAACTTCTGTCCTTAAAAATACTTGATTTTTTTTTAATCGCCGGTATTACCCGGTTAGGTCCGTTTAGAGCACATAGTGTCAAGTACCTTTTATAAACAGTTAGAGAACAGTTAAAAAATAACTCTGGTCTTCCATAATACTTGATTTCTGTTTTCGATTGCCGGATAGAACACAAGTAGGACTGGCTAAAGCAAACACGAGTGTAATGTGCCTTTCACGAACAGGTTAGAGAACAGTTAGAAACTAATTTCGATCTTTGACAATATTTAATTCAGTGCCCAAACCCCGGACAGCATCCAGTTAGGAACTGTTAGAGATTACACGAGTATCACGTGCCTTTTAAAATCCAGTTGAAGACCAGTGAGAAACTAACATTGGTCTTTGAAAATATTTAATTTCTATTTTTGATCGCTGGAGAGTAACCGGTTAGGACCAGTTAGAGAACACACGGGTGTCAACCGCCTTTTACGAATCGGTTAGAGACCAGTTGAAGACTAGTTTGGTCCTTGACAATATTTACTTTCTGTTCCCTAATTTCGGAAATAACCCAGTTAGGAACGGTTAGAGCACGAATCAGTATCAAACGCCTTTTAAGAACCGATCAGAGATTAGTTTGATACTAACTTCAGTCTATGGCAACATTTAATATCTGTTCCCAAATATCGAGTAGAAGCCGGTCAGGACAATGTAAAAGGCTTTGGCAACTTGTTTTCTGAATATATTTCCCATATAAGGACTGGTTAGAATACGGTTTCATTCCAGACATTGAAATTGATATCAGTTAAGAGCCGGTCAGAGACGTTCAGAAACTAAATGGGTTTCTACCCGATCTCTATCTGATTTATGAATCTTGGAATATTTTGATGGAATTTAGAAGAAACCTGAATAATAAATGAACATTTTTGTTAATACAAAAGATCTTCGTTTTAACTTAAGAAGAAGAACGTGCTGTTTTTGCCGTTTTTAATAGTCTTATATATTTTGTCAACCTAACCAAAAACAGAATTTAAAATATTCAGGTAACTTGATTAATTATCAAATAAAATGATGCATCTTCAACCAAGGAACCAACTTTTTAGAAAAGCAGTTCAAACAAGTAGATAAATTGTCAAGAAAATATAAGAAATTTCAACAAAACATTTAACTTCTCATTTAAGAAGAATAACTTTTTAGCAAAATTATTGAACTTTTAGCAAAATAATTAGATTTTCAAACAAATTAAAAATCATTAAAAATAAAAAAAACGCAGGTTCGAGCGCGCCCAGGGCGCGCGGCTGATTGTTCTCGCGCTTAGCGCTCCTGTTAATTCTCGCGCTTCGCGCTCCATAATGTATTTCCCTTGCGCTCGGCGCTTGGTCTTTGTATACTGCCACAGATTTTTAAAAATTAAAGGTCAAACCGTCGAATTCATTTGCAACGATTTTTTAAGAATTGTCATCAGTTCCGAAAACACAATGACGTCAGATTGCGAGAATGATAAATCTCTCATAGAAATCGAATGAAGGTAGATTATTAATATTTATTACCTGACAGAAAATTTTCATCTGATTCCGATTTTCTCACAATGTTATGTGAGTTAATGAAGTTAAAATGGTACAAATTGATGGATTTTACGAAATCCTTGGAATTCTCAGAATTCATTCAATTGAAGTAATCCGCGAAATCGACTACAATCACAGAATTTACGTAATTCAATAAATTCCTGGAAATAACAGAATTTATGAAATTTGCGGAATTCATAGAATTCCAGGATAGCAAACAAATTAACAGAATTCATGCAATTCACGAAAGTCACAGAATTCGCGGAATTCACGGAAATCATAGAATTCAAGAAATTCATAAAATTTAAAAAGTTCATAGAATTTAAAAAGTTCATAGAATTAAAGGAATTCATAGAATTCAAGGAATTTATAGCATTTTAGAAATTATTATAATTTAAGGAATTCACAGAATTAGAGAAATTCATGAAAATCGCGGAATGCACGGAAGTTATAGAAGATATGGAATTTACGAAAATCTCGGAAATAATTGATTTCACGAACTTCGTGAAATTCACGGAATTTATAGATTTCATGAAATCCTTGCAATTCTTAGAATTCGTAAAGTTATCAAAATTTGTGGAATGCTCAGAATTCATGTAATTAAAGTTATCCGCGAAATCGACTACAATCCCCGAATTTACGGAATTTAAGAAATTCCTGGAATTTAAGGAATCCACGAAATTCATATAATACAGAGAGTTTATAGAAATGAAGTGATTCATAGAATTTAAAGAATTCATACAATTCAAGGAATTCATAGAATTCAAGAAATTTATATAATTTAAGGAATTCAAAGAATTAAAGGAATGCATGGAGATCACGAAATTCATTGGATATGCGCAATTTACGGGATTCATGAAATGCACAAAATTTACGAAACTACGGAATTTGAGGAGTTCTGTCAATTCACGGAATTGACGGAATTCATTGAATTAACGGGATTATCAGGATTCATGAAAATATAGGAATTTTCAGAATTTATCAAATTCATGGAATTCAAGGAATTCGCAAAATTTTTGGAATTTTCGGAATTCTACTAAATTTCGAAATAATGGGTTTTACAGATTTGTGAAAGTTTACAGAATTCGTGGAATTGATAGAATGAAAGTAGTTCAAAAAATTCACCGAATTGATCAAATTCAAGGAATTTCTGAAATTGCTGGAATATAAAGAATTCGCGGAATTCATAGAATTCAAGAATTTCTCGGACTTTACAGAATTCAAAGAATTCTTCAAAGTCCATGAATTGCGCGATTTCACTGATCCTTTGACATTATTCCAAATAAAATTTAAAATTTTCTTTTAAATTTATAACAGAGTTATTGAAACAGAGTTTCAGTTAGACTGGTTATTAATTAGATAGAATATTTTCAGAGGCCTAATACCAGTGTTTGATGTTACGACAGAGGTCTCTGTCTATTAGATTGTCGATAAGTAGAGAAACTACTA
>JAAAKG020044889.1:0-18740 GCA_010014905.2 Druon quercuslanigerum
TTTACAAAACTTGTTATTGACCATTATCAATTTTTCAAACTTACAATTTTCAAACAGTAAATAAGACTAATTCTAAAAGTCAATACTAATTCTTGCTCGGTCAAGTTTATAATAATACGTACAGAAATACTATCATCTCTTATTACAGTAGGAATCTTTATAACAGCACCTCAATTATCCCTAAATTCTTACATTTTATTTTAATTATAGATACAGAAAAACCAAATATTGATATCAAAAGTCTCTCCGTGTATGGATTTTAACAACTAGATGGGTTTACGTAAGACTATGCCATAATTTGGTTCTGATATTGAAAAGAGGTATACTTTTATTTTTTACATTGCCCAGACAATTTAAAAAATGATAGTCTACACAGATGATGACATAGTTTTATTTGCACCCATTAAAATAATAATTGAAAATGACGCAAAAAAAAATATTTTGTAAACTTGTTAATAACATTATAAACATTTTTTTTCACCAGCACATTATAAATTATTGAACTATTTTTATTAAACTGATTTATCGCAGTTTTATTGAATTTAAGAATTTGGAGTGTTATAGTATGCTTGAAAAGTTATAAAAAACACTTATTCTTGTACGAAAATTTTTTATGAAAAATTGTATTTGCATTTGTAGGAAATTACTTAATTCAATATCATTTAAGATTTAAATAGTTTTAAAGCTCTGCCGAAAATGGTGAGTTATGGAATTTTAGAAATTCTGTACCTCTAAAAGCGTAATTCATTAATCAAATAAGAACTTAATTAATGGACACTTCACTTAAACGTTTGAATTTATATTTTGAAAACAAAGCATAAATTAAAAAAAGAACATATATTATTAACTTACAAGTCTCAAGATCTAGGATTGTAATTATTTTACCTGATAGCATAGGTGTATTTTTTTTAATTAGCACTTGAGCGAAAGGTAGTTAGCAGTAAAGATAAATACTTAGAGGTACCTCACAAGACGGTTCTATTTGTTTCAGCAGCTAGCCCCCAGGAAGGGTCTTAGCGATTTCTAACTCCATCGGTAACGTAACAACTAGGGGTCGTTCGTCCTTATCCGCGACTTCCGTTACGCTCCCCATTTCCGCATGCAAAAACCTTTCGCACGCGAGAGTAGACTGACATGTACGAATTGGCTTGGGACTTTTTGCCATGCTTAAGTCCGTCTTCTTTACTTGCCAGTATACGTGCGAACTTGAAATTGTTCCCATTACAAGCCCATGTAAGATGCAAAACATTTTGGTAATTAAAATACTTTCGATTATTTATTAGAAAATTAGGGCTTTAAGCTGGGTCAATTAATTGCATAGATTTCACACTAAATGGAATATATAGCAATAAATACAAGTTTATGTTGAAAATATTTTTTTGACTATTTGAAAAATTTGACGTGGTGGAGCGCTTAAAACTTTGAAGATATTAATAACAAAAAAATTGTATCTTCAGTATAACACGCTGTAAATATTGTTTGTTTGTATATTCTCTTTCTCTGATCTGCGAACTTATTCTTAGCACCAATAAAAGATAAATACAGGGGGGCAAAGTCTTCGCACACCTCTTTTTTTATGACTGATTAAGTTCTCTTAATTTTAATTATGCTGAAGCTAAAAAAATTTCTCTTCAAAGGGTTGATTGCAAAAATAGTGTGAATTTCAACGTTTCCTTAAATTCTTTTATTCTCTTCAAACAAACTTATGCCTTAGATGTTATTAAAAATTTTCAGGTTTAAAGACATATCCGATTCCTAACTTTCCTAAATTTTTTCAGCAACTAATTAAAAGGCACTAAGGAAAGTTTGTTTAGTCCTAAGTTTCTGAAAGTACAGAAAAAACCTTCTAGAAATTCTCTAAAATTGAATCTTTTTGTAGTTCTAAGAATTGAGGAACATAAAAACGTCCAGCAGTCTTCTTAAGCAAAAAATTCACTGAACTGGGGATCGGTTAAATATTGCATGGCCTTAAATCATTCCAAATACACTATTTTTTTAGACATTTTTTAATTTTGCAAAATTGGTAAATCTTTCAAATTATTTTTGGAAATCTCAAAAAATTGTTTGGAATGTTTTGAAATATTCTCAATATATGAACTATCTTCGAAACTTTTCGAAACATCTAAATATTTTTTATATCAGTTATATACTCATATCCAGGCAGTAACCGAGAGATGTGTTAAAGGAGTTAAAGTAGTTAAAGCAAAAGAAAAGAAAAATCGTTCAATAATAATAATATATTTGCATATTTCTTGTTCAAATATAAAATATAACATGTGCACTTATAGCACTCACCGAGTTTAGATGCGTTGTTTTCGAAAAACGGTTTTTCGAAGTTCTAACTTCAAAAATGCGCCGGTGACTCGCCTTTCAACTTAGAGGGTTTATTTTCGGACACTTGTGTTGAAAATTCGTCGTTTTGTATTTTTAAGTTTTCCGTGAAAGTATTCTACACTTGTTGAAAAATGTAACTTACTATAGGCCCCTTTCTATAACGGAGCCATTTAAGGGCTCTTTTCACGCAAAGGGCCACAAAATATTTTTAATTTTCCGTAAATATTTTTCTGGGTACTGACATTTTTTTGTTACGACTACCGCCGTTTTTTTATCGGGACGATCATTTCTTTTTCCCCATTTTTTTTAATTGTGAATAAGTTTACAAGTTATAATAAGGTAGAAAAATTTTTTAGAACAGAACAATTCGTATTATTAAAAAATCATTTACAATTAAAATTATTTGTTTTATCAGTAATGGTTAGAAATATTCAGAAATAAATTTTATCATTATGTAAAATTACTTCTTTATAAATTATGATTTCTTAAATTTATGGTGCAGAACATTTTTAACCCTTATTAAAATACAAAATAACAATTTAAATTTTATTTCATTTTTAAAAATAAATGTTCGAAACGTTTACAATTTAAAAGTAATAGACAATAGAAAAAGTCTAGTGCAAAAACGCTTTAATAACCCTGATGACAAAATACCATTTTCTGCAATACCAAAAGCTTTATGAAACGTACAGTAGTCAAACCGTTTAATTATTTTATATTATGCTTTTTTACTCCACTTTTACAGCTTTTACACTTCATAAGCAATAATTCAAAATATGCAAAGCAAACAATGGAATTTAACTTATTTAAAAAAAAGGCTAGACACATTTTTTCTTTAAATATTTAAATTGTTTAAAAACTATCAAAAATTGAGAAACAATAAATAAAAATCAAATGCTAGCAAGCTTTAATTTTGGCTGTTTTTCAAAACCTTATTGTATCAAACTAACCGGTCGCAGTGGGCACAAACCCATGAATATCCCAAGAATGTCCTTTAAACGTTCTTAGGACCTAGAGACGTCCTACCGATGTCTTAAAGACGTTTTAAAGACATAGAACGTTCTCGGAACATCTATCGCACTTACATTAGACGCCTTAAGAGCATCCCTAGGATGTTCAAAGGACATGTTTCAAAAGACACCTGAGGGATGTCCCAAACACGTATGAAGCTATGAAAAAAGATGGTTAGTTCCATAATTAACACTTCAAAATACATACGGGAATACCATAAAACAACATAAATAATAATTTTATAAAATTGTGTAACGCAGTGTAATGAATATAAAAGACCATAGGGTAAAAATATATAAAAGATAAAATTATAATAAATATAGAAGAATTTAATGGAGTCTTGCAGTTGATTTGCTTATGACTTGGTAATTTTGTAGATCAAAATCAGAGTTTAAGATATATCCGTATAGCATTGAAAGCGAAAGCGACGAGAAAATCAGTATCACGCATTAAAATGTGGTAAACATTACGTCCGTCTCACACGGCGGTAATGCCAATCATAAGAATCGCCCTCTTCTCGCAACCACCGAACGCTAAACGCCCAATATTCTGACTAAACTGCAACATTCACACTTCGCGGACAGCAACGTTGCTTGAATAAGTTCAGTACCAAGTGCGGTAATGCCAATCATATGAATCGCCCGCTTCTCGCGGGCTGCAACATTTACTGTTTCAGGGAAGAAAAGGTTAGCAAATAAGGTCAGCATCAAGTTCGATTGTTCGAATCATATACATCGCCCACTTCGCACAACCTTCGAAAGCGAAGCGCTCAATATTTCGAATTAACTGCTACACTCACTCAGTTTGATTGAAGATAATGCCAATTATATAAATCTCTCGCTCCTCGCAACTTCCCAACGAGAAGCGTTCAATATTTGGAATTAAATGCAACACTCACCGTTTCAGGGCAGCAACGCTTCTAAAATAAAATCACTATCAAGTGCGATTGTGCTAATCATATATACCGTCATCTTCTCGCAACGCCTGAATTTAATCTTGTCCTTATTTTACCAACACTATCCATTAAAAAAAATTTATAAATATTTCATTGGGCCCTTATAACCTACAAAATTATCAAGTTAAAAAATTACAAACAATTCTAGGTTACTTTATTTTAGGCTGCGGTTTATCTTGGAGTAAGGTCTCCATTTATTAAATGAAAATTATGTTTCAGTCCTGAAATATTACATTTATTATTCCTTTTGGAAATATGAAATTGGTTATCTAGTAATCTGAACTTTCGCTTAAAAATTAAAATAAGTTAAAAACCTTTTTATTTAACAAATGTCCATGAAACTTTTTACATTATTTTTAACAGATATTTTTAATCGCATTAGTAGAGCAAAAAGTACTTTTGAGATATCTGCTTAGTTGCATCTAATTTTTAAAAGTCTATAAAAATTAGAAATATTTTGTTGCAAATATGATAAAATTTTTACTTTTTAACTCAGTATAGTTTATAAACTTAATATGTTATTTTAAACATTAAAACTTTAGTTTTTAATTTTAATCGAGCTTTAATATAAAAGCATATTTTCCATCCTTAAGCCAACATCACAACTTTCACAACTTTCACAACAATCTTAAAAAATAGAAATTTGATATGGTTACTTAAATTCTGTGTTATCTTTATTGGACAAAACAAATTGATTTTTATATTTCAAAGAACTTAAAGACCTTTGTGTCAATGATTAATTAGAGACCCTCTAGGGAGAGTTCAGACATGTTTCCTCCTTCAGTAGTCGATGGTCGATGGTGTAAGTGAATCTTGATATTTTATATCACATTCATTTTATCCAATTTTTATTTTGGAAAATATTATTCTACATTAGACTTCTTGGTACAAGTAGTTTTCTCGATTATCTCAGTTTGACATCGGCAGAATTGAAGTAAAATGAACGAACATAAGGATGACCAGATGGATTGATCGTGAAATTATAGAGATCTACTAGAGGACCAGAAATCTGTCAGAACATTAGCAGACTTCTCATCCCCTTTAACCTCTAATTTCTCCACTCCTGATACAATTTAAGTCAAGGCGTGTTATTTAGCAAACATGGATGTTACAAAGTTCGGAATTCCCTAACCTTCCCTTATCATTTTTTCACTTTCCCTGACCACTATAAAGTATAAATTTTTCTTTCTAATTAAATTTTTAACTAAAGCAGAAAAATATTTATCAAAATAGTTAAATGTTAACCAAGCAAAATAATTTTCAACTATAATGATTAATCTTCAATATCAAATTAATTTGAAACCAATTAGTTGAATTTTTTACCAAAGAGATAAATTTTCAACCATAAAGATTAATTTTCTACCAAAAACTACGAGAAAAAACATGAATTTTCCAAAAAAAATGTGGATTAATTCTTACCCAGAAATCAATTTCTATCGAAAAATAATAAATTTTCAGAAATAATGGAATAGTTTATTGCTTAGATAAAAAATTAATTTTTAACCAATTAAAAACGAATTAAATTAAAGGTAAATTTGAAACAAAATAAAAGCTTTTGAATTACAATGATGAATTATCAATAATAAAAAGATGAATTTTGAACAATGTAGTTTCAATTTCAACTAAGTACCTGTGTAGCAATGCAAACGTGGAGCTGGTCGGGTACCAGCCTAGTTGGCCCTAATTTAAGTCGGGGGCTTGTCGGGACTGCTGAAAAATTTCCCCGACCAGTTCCGTCAAGGTGAATCAGTCGAGAGCTGGCCAGTCGACTTAACACAGTCGGGGTATAGTCAGGTACTGGTAGGACCCCCCATAAAAAATTTGGATTTTAAATTTCCAAAAGCAGATTGTATCAACTATTCTACTTCACTAGAGTTTTATATATATGTTTATGAAATAATGAAACGACATTCTAGTGACGTAGAATATATTTTATATATACACTGTTTTTGGAGGTCTTAAAGTTAAGACTATCTTCTCCGGGGAAGTCGATTATAGTTTTTTACATCTTTATTAAAAATTAAATAAATGGAAACTACAATCACAAATTCAAATTATTTTTATTTTTTGAAAAATACAAGTCAAAACTCATTTACGGCAACAATATTTTTAATAAGATAGTTTTTGTAAGAATAAAAATTATTATCTTTCTGAAACAGCATTTTTTCCTCTTTTAAATAGAATAACGTCTAGACAGTTCAAGAATCAATTTTAAACTTGATTTTGTTAAATTTACTTCAAATTTTACCGAATAAATGGACGATACAAATCCTAACTTCAGAATTTAATTTTTCCATTTTACTCAAAAAAATAAGAATTGTTTATTTTTTCGCAGTTTTATTAAGAGCTCGGATACTCCAGGCTAGAAGTCTAATTCTCTTTTTCAAGTATTTTATGCAAAAAGTATTAAAATGAGCCATTTTCAATCAATGATTCTTGTACTCGTATGCTAGCGAAATAAAATTAATGAACTGTATTACACTAATCATGAGAATGAACTAACCTACACACATCTTTACTTGTACCCTGCTATTTCAATTTTATTTTTTTCGGCTGAGTTAGATTGGAATTAAGGTTAGAAAAGAGCGACAATACCGCTCGCAACAGCGAAAATTAGCAGTAAATAGAGCAAAGAATTTAAAGTCCAAATTAGAAAGTCTTAAAGTTTCTTTGAATTATTAATAAAAATGTTATTCTCTATATTTTCTACAAGATTTAAATATTTAATTGTGTTTAACTTTTTTCTTAAAAAATGTAAGCCGCATTTTATCATACACATTTGCTCTTATAAAAGCGAAATATTTTCAAGTTCAGGTTTTCTGAAAATGTTTCTTAAGTGTCTTTATTAATTAAAAACAAATAAATAATTGCGGTTTTGTATAAATTAACTCATTATGTATAGCACTCTGTCAGAAACTTCAAAACAAGAATAGTTATGACCAGAGCGCGGCTAGAAACCGCCTAGAAATTTTGACATAAAAATAGCCTACACAGAGGATTAAGTTTTTTTTTAAGTAGCTCCATTAGTCCCCGACCAAGCCCCGAATTAAAATGTTTACAAAAAAGAACCCCACTAACCACCGACCAGTAGAAGGTAGTTGACTTTTCAACGAAAAATGTAATTTTTGATATTTCAACCAAAAAATATTTTATTTTCAAAACAAAAACAGTTAAATTAAATCAAAGAATAAAATTTATGAACAAAGTAGTTGAAAATCCTCGCTCAAAAAAGATTTTTTTAAAAAAGCAAATGCTAAGAAACGTTAAATTTCTACTACAACAGATTAATTTTTGAATAAAAAAAAAGAATTTACAGCGAAGACGGTTTTCCTTTTATTATTTTCAGTGACAATTTATCTTTTTGTGCGTTCTTTTTAAATTTTATTCTTCTGTTAATAGAGAAAAAATATACAGTCTTTATGAAAATATTCAATATCTTTTATTTATTTAGATTTATATTTTTCCGACAGAAACAAATCGTATTTGGCATAAACTTGTGTCTTAATTCCAAAGAATCCGAGTGATTTTTGTAGTTTATGTCTCACTAAAATCACGTAAATGAAAGAAATCGCCCGTAGTTTCATCTTACATTATTTAGCAAAAAACATTCCAATAACTATTTATAAGATGAATTCCACTATCCCAAAATGTCTGGCCAGACATTCAGATGACTGAAAGTCGGTCAGATGATCGAAACCGTCGGTGTCATTTGACGTCACTTCCCATCTCTAATTCAGAGGCAAACACGTAAGATTTTCTAAGATTGGCGTCCCGCAGGTAAATCATATTAATGATTCGGAATTTCCTGACAACGGTGAAGAAATAAAATTATTTTTCTAAAAATGTTCTAAAAAAAATGTCTCTTGACATTTTAGGCTTGATTTTTTTCTCAACTATATATTTTTTGGTTGTCTACAAAATAAAAAAGAGCATAATTTAATAGGGGTTTTCTGTTTTTGATTACAACAAAAACTTGTAATGTTACGAGAAAAAAATCTTTCAAGATTTTTTACACATTTTGATAAAAGTTTGAAGGCAGGGTCAACCAAAAGAATAGTGTTATGTTAAAAACGGACAATATGAAACATTGATTTCGAGCAGTATTACATTTTGCATTGAAAACATTAAATAATGAATAACAAAATATTCAATGAATAATAAAATAAGTAATGAATGATAAAATCGGACTGTCTGTGGTTACAGAATTTTCCGTAACTTTAACCCCTTTTCCAGGGATAACCCCTTTTCTAGCTAGTTAAAGGCAAACATTACGGAAAATTCCGAAATCACACAGTAAAAACAAAGTGTGAATCTAGCGCTAATTTTAGGGGACCATATGCCTGCCACAAAAATTAGTCTTGGCAGTGTGAATGTTAACACTTCACAGTTTTGCGGCAAAACAGTCGACGAGTTTCGTACCACAAACCCCCAACTAGGAGCGAAATGGAACCCCAGCTTGAAATTACCTGCAACAAAATCGACCCCAGAGTTTTTATTGTGCATAGACTGAGCCTAATAAAATATATTCTGAATAATATGTGCAATTATGCGAGTATTTGCTCTAAGAAACGGAGATTAATTCTCAAAATTTCCTAAATTATTACGGGAAATATTGTCAAAACAACTCGTGAACTAATGGTTGCCGTAATTCTCGGCCTAGATTGAAAAATGATAAGCTTAATCAGTTCAATTACCTTTTTTTTAACGTGTCAGGGTGAATCACGCACCAGGCAGTATATGTATGAACATTTCCTTAGAATATGCCCAGCAAGAACTTGTAACCGGTAAACGTTGTTAAAGTTTTTTTTTGCGACTGTAATTTGTTTGAAAAAGTTTAAAATTTTATAAAGTTAAGAAGCATAATTAAGGCGCTAACAACGACGACTAAATAAAGCCCACTTTGGTCGAACATAGTTTTTTACAGTTACAAGTACTTTAAGTTTTGGCCTATCGATAAATGTTAGAAATATGTGAGGAAACAAATTTTATTTTCCCACGAAACGCGTCTAAAGCTGAGGTGGTTGCTTAGAAATGATTAAGACCACTCTGTAAAGCTCATTTTGTTTTTTCTTCCTCTTATTAAGTGAAATAATGATGAGGATTAAACTGGTATTTTATGTATCTTAATTTTTCCTCTTACTCATACGGAAATTTTCGGTAAATTTCAAGATATTTTGTGTAGGTTTAAGGTACTTTTCAAGAATTAAATTTCCTAAATTAAAGACCACATCCTTTACCTTATTCTCTAACTTAGTTTCCATTCTAAGTCAAAGATTCTATGAAAGCACCGCCATCACAGTGGGAAAAAATTACTTTTTTGATTAAAAATAACGTACAGCCCACAAATATTGACCGATTTCAACAAAACAAATTTGAAAAAAGCTGATAAGATTTATGAGACGGTTTTTGAGCCTGATGTTTGATTAAGGTTTTTAATTTTTTTATAAATAAACAAATATGAAGAAAAAATCGCCATGTTTTCTCTTTGACGTTCCCGGTGCTCGTCAATAACAAAAAAATGGTTGAAATCACCTTAGTTGCATAGAATTACATTAGTTAAAAATGTTTCATTACAAGACAATAAACAAAAAAAATTGGATGAACAAATTATTTGTTGAAAAAATCTTTTCTAGGATTTTTCATAATTATACGTTTTTTCAAGTTATATTGTAAGAGATTTGAATGGAAACAATATTATATTTTAAACAACTTCTCTTAAGATTATAATCACTTATATTATTAACAAATTGAATGATAAAATGCAGTAATCACTTTATGATAATTTTAGCAAAATTCATAATTTGTTGATTATTCCTATGATTTTTAAAAACAAATTCAATAAATAATGCATAATTTGGTCGTTTCTCTACGGAAATACTCGTATTTTTCAATGAAAGTGTTTTTATGAAGCTGCACCATAATAATTCAACTTCGATTTCTCTCTTCATTTGTTTTTTGGGCTACACTAATTAAAAAAGTTGAAATAGATAAAAACGAATTTTTGTGTAGACAAATGTCTGATTAATGCACCTGTTTATTAAATTTGTTTACAGAAATGATAAAATTTATTAACTTATTATGAACTTTGATCTTAAGAGAAATGTTTTTTAATATAATATTGTTTCCATTCAAATTTCTTAAAAATAACTTGAAAAAACATATAAATATAGGAAATCGTAGAAAACATTTTTTTTGTTTATTGTATAATATTGGAACATCTTTAACAAATGTTACTCTATGCGACTTAAGCGATTTAATTCATTTTCCTGTTATTGACGATCACCGGAAACGTCAAATAGAAAAATGGGCATTTTCTTGGTCATATTTGTTTATTTATAAAAAGAATTAAACACCTAATTTGTTTTGTTCAAATCGATCAATGTTTGTGGGCTCTACGTTACTTTGAACCAAAAAAGTCATTTTTTCCCACTGTGCGCCAGCCCACTTCTTTTTTGAGGACAGCACTGTATATAATCACTTTTTTCACTACTTTTACTCATTTTTTATTAATTTTGTACTTTATAAATAATCTAAAAGAATTCTTATTGAATAAATGAAAATTGTATATGAATTCTGAGTAAAATCAATTCTAAATTTATTTAAATTTTATTTTATTTCATTTCTATACTGCTTTTGTCTTAAAATTGAATACTTTTGATTAGAATTGTTTAACAGTTTACAATGTTCTTGCAAAGTGAAAACTTTAAGAGTTGAATGAATCAACTTCAAAATATTAATAACTTAACTTAGTTGTAAGTTAAATCTTTAAAATTACAGTATAATCATAATGACAATTGGAGAAGTTAAAAATCGATAAGTGAAATGTAATTAAAAAAGTTGAAGTTCGTGTGGATTCGGAATTTGATTTGTTGCCAAAATGCATACACACACACATATATATTCAACCTAGCTGGAATTGAGAACAGGATTAGTCTTTGAGTTTTTTTCCTATAAAAAAAGGTAATGGCAAAGTGCTAATATAAAGGAAGATCTGCGGAAAAATGTTGTATGTAAACTTGATTTATTTATGGTTGAAAAATATTTTTGTTTTATTTCACCAATATATTGTTTATAATAACATTTTTTTCAGAATAAAGTTTCATATATTTGGCAGTCTCTGCTGCTACTTTATTTTTGTGCGCAGCCATTTTAAATAATATTAATATTTTGTATGGTTATGAAAACTAAATTAGAATATAAGAAGAAAAACCTATCTAAAATATTCAAGTTTAAAAGAAATTCAATTAAAAAAATTTATTTTTTTTTTAAATAGAGAGCTCTGAATAGTTAAAATTTTAGAGGACTAAATCTAAACTTTGAATGTGTAATTGTAATTATTCTATTTTTAAGTTATTTAATTTATAAGTAAAATCGTTTAATTTTGATGTACAAAAAAATTATACAATTATTAATTTTCGAAATATCGCATAAGTTTAAGAAATATTTAGAAGTTTTGGAAATATTCCAAATTGATTTAAAACTTAAAAAGATTTTAAATAATTTACGACAAAATATAAATTTATGAAGATTGCAATAGAATGTTTTGATACCATTCAAGGACTTAAATAAATTTTAATGGAATATTTGGAAGGATCAAAAAAATGACAAAAAGGTTGATGAATAAATAAAAATAATGATTAATTTAGAAAAATTCGAGTGAGTTTAAGAGATATATTAAGGTTTTGGGATGACTGAAAAATTATTTAAATCCTGAAAAAATTCAAATTTTATTTTTAGATTTTTGAAGATTTTCAACAAAAAATTTAGAATCTTTTTCACGATTTCAAAATGATTCAAAAGAATAAAAAATTATTAAGATCTTCGAAGAAAATTGAAAATGATTTTTTATTCTGAATAATTAATTTCAAGAGAGGGTTTTTAGATGATTTTTGAAAAATGTTCAATAATTTTCAGAAATATTTAGCAGTTGATAATACAAAAATTTTCTTTAATAAGATACCTGGGGAGATTTAGAGAAATTTTTAAATTTTAAAAATTGTAAAAAAAAAAAGATTTCAAAGAAAACACAGGTTCTTATAAATGAATAACAATTGAACAATCGTTAATTTTTACGACTTACAATAATATCAGTTCATATTCGAATATAAAAAATTTGCAGGTAAAAAATTATAATTGTTTAATTCTTATTGTTTTTTTTTTAAATTGAATAGTTACCTAGCTAATTGAATAGCTAAATGATAGCTAGGATTTCAAAATTTAGAATCTTCGAACTGTATCCTAATGAATCAGGGCATCTGGCCACAAAAACGTACATTAATTAAGATGAAGAAAAGTTGTAGGATAGTATAACAGGAATAGTTCAACTCGAATATGTAACGATTATCTTAAAATATAGGGTGAGCTATAAGCTATAAGAGAGGAGAAACACAGAACTATGGGTGTTTCATCGTGGTAGCAATTTATCGCATGCAAGAACTTGACACGTGTCACCAAAGTAGACGCGTAACTTTTCTAACATCTACATCTCACGATTTACGTCATTTCGTATTCATAATTCCCACGTTCGCGTTAGCACGAAGTGTTTAAGTTCTGGCAACTTTTGGATATCTCATCAAAGAGGGCTACTCGACGATATTATCGCTCATTACCTCGGAATATAGGTAAGAATCAAACGAAACTATAAAGTTTCAGCTGGTTACAGTAAAGTCTTACCGAAAGCTCAAAAGCTTTGTGCAAAAGAAAGTTGTACGTGCTCTGCTCATTACTGTATTTGCACAAGTATAATACATATTTCAGAATATATTTACTTCAATGCGACGTTGAACTTTAAAACTTTCATATTAGGACATTAAAGTTTCTGTATAGCGGTAAGGTGCACAGAAAGTAAATTAATCATTTAAATAAAATCATAAAAATAAAAGCAAATATAAAAATATATTTTGAAAGGAAAATAAAAAAGTTGTTTAATACAATACAAGTGGAAAATACTTGAAAGCACCTTCTAAAGATTAGAAAAAACATATGTAACAAAGATAACAAATTATAATAATTTGCAAAGAACAAATCAACGCTCTCGTTTTTACTCTTCACCAATTGAAGCAGGGAAAACTAATAAATGCTAAGTCTATTTTTTAAGGAAATTCAGTTTTCTTTGAAAATCATACTTTTCCGCTTCTTCACATATGTTTTTAAGTAAAAAATGTTGGATCTGAAACTGTTTGATATACAGTTTAGCATTTAAATATAAACAAATATATAAAAATTAAAAAAAATTCTTCCACGCACACATAATTGATCTACTCCGTTGTCAAATTGTCAAAATTTTTTCCTTTCTCTGTAAAATTAGGTTGACATTACTTAGCATTGTTTAGTATTTCTTACTTTGATTGCAAAATTTGTAATTTCAAATATATGAAGCTGAATATATTTCAATTTTAAATCTATAAAATTAAACTAAAAAAAAAAACCTTCTTAATTTTATGCTTTTGTATTCTACATGTTAAATATTGGAGAGCCTTCAATTGCAAACATTCAACATTGAAGAATTTTAAATTCAAATTCGTTAAAATTGATAATCAAAATCATCAAAATTGACGAGAATTTAATAACACATCTTTAAAATTGTAGTGTTTTAAATTACATATCGTTTAAATATAATTATGCAAGTTTAAAGATTTACAAGTAAATCGTTCCAATTAAACAATTATCAATTGTAAATCTTCCCAATTTTACTATATAAAAAATGTTCTAGATTACAACCCTTAAAAATTAAAATCTCGAAAATTAAATCTGCAATTCTATGTTTTTAAAATTAAATAATTTTCAAATGTAACGCTTCAAAATCGCAGATCTTGGAATTGCAACTCTTTCGAAATTGATGGGTTTTTAGTTTTGAAAATTTGCAATAAATAATTCTGTAATTTTTATGTTTTAAATTTGAAATGTTTTCAATTTAGCAAATTGACAACTTGTCTTTTGATCTTCCCAATCATCCATGTTTAAGAATTTTTATTTATACTTACTGAAAATTGAAGATGTTTCCAGTGTGACGCTTCAAAATTTTCGAACTTTCCATTTTTATTTATTTAATTTATATATGAATAATATTCTTAAGTCAATCTTTGAAATTTAAATGCTTTTAATGTTGGTAATCTCCAATTAAAAACGATGAAAGTTTTAAGATTTCAAAAAAAATTATGCGATTTGTACGATTTACAATCGAAATTTATTCAAATTAAAAAATTTATAATTAAAAACTTGACTTTTGATTTTTCCAAATCATCCAAATTAAAAAAATTACCTATATACATTTTTTAAATTGAAGACAACCCCTGTAGAACGTGTGTGTCTTACGGGTTCAGCCACAAATTATGTATTGCATTTTTCTGACAATTTTGACCCCACCTCACCCTATGTAACGCTTTTTCCGACCTTACCCTGTAATTTTTCGCTATTATTGAACACTGCGCTAGACGCCCCCCCCCCCCTTCGTGACAATTATCAACAGAGCAAGAAGTTTTTCTTTTGAATTTGGACTTCACCGAAATTTAAAACTAAGAATTCAAAATTGTTAAAATATCGACCTGACAAATATTATTGTATAACTATAAAAATAATAACTTAAGGGCTTTATATTTTTTCATATCCTTTTAAAGTAAATAATCAAGCTTGAAGTGGATCATTCAAATTTTTTTACATATTATAATATTATTTGCAGAAAAAATGTATTCCAATTTAGAGCGAAAAAATAGTTCACTTTTAATATTCAAAGTGATAGAAATTTTGGTGTACATTTCTCAAAGTAATCTACCGCAAAACAGAATCATTACCTCTATGTGCGGAAAGTTTAGCTATTTTTAAAATAAAAGCGCCATTTAACATTCAAACGTGAAAAGTATACTTGCAATTTTAGTTTGTCTTTTTTCGGTTTCAATCAATTATAATTAAAACTTCTTAAGTTTCAATATTTTTTAGTTTAAAAATTTTGATTAACGATATTGAAAACCAAATGATTAATAAAACATAATGCATTAAAAATCTGTAGCGCAGATGCACTTTTTCTTCATTTTCTGGTGTATGTCGTATGGAATGCCGCTAATTTAAATTTCAATTTATTCAGCACTTCAGGCACTTTATGCAACTTTCGATACAGTCTATTAACCATATTCTACAAAAAGGAAGGAAGGAAAGCCTATTTACATTTTAATTGCTTTCTGAACCTAAACGAGTAAACCACTACAAGTTAAACTAGCATTACCTGGAAAAACCTACCTTACCGACTGTTGAGCAGTATCCTGAAGAGGACTGAAAATCGCTTTATTCAATGTAATTAAACTAAATATTTTTTATTATTCTCTAAATGTAGCTCAAAAATAATAAAATAATACGATATGGAGATACATTAAACAAAAATTGTGTTTATTTCTACAGTTGGTAACAAACTTACTGAGTCTTATTATACAGTTTATCTCCTATTAGGCAGATGGCGCTGTTGCAACTTAACTCCCATCATGGCCGCCTAGAGTTCGGCACGACTATGGCGATTTTCTGGTCAATTTTGTAACAATCGGATTTTTGTACCTTTTTAAGAAGTTTTTCTACCGTCGTGTTGTGTTTACAGTAAAGTGATAGTGTGGACTTTTATAATGTGACGTGATTGGGACCGATGAAAGTTTCCCTACAGCAAAAATCTTGAAACTTTGGTGAGTACCTCGTATCGAACGTGCGTTTGTTTGACACTCTATGACAATCAACATTCCTATTTGTTTATATCCACTATTTGTTCGATTAGTGTCGTTGCCAAGACAACTCATTATTGGCTTTGTGCCAATGAATTTCAGATCATTTCTGCTCTGATTTTCAATGTGTAACCGAGCGTTGCATCTCATGTGTATCCGATGTGTCAAAATGTGTATAACCTCCATCTCACTTGCTCTCGTTGCTGGTTGTATTTCCCTTTCATTTCATCTTATGCTCTCGATCTCTCTTCTCTGTCGCGTGTCATACACCCCCACCTAGAAAGGACACGCCAAATGTCATGAATTCCCTCGTTTTCGTAAATTTACGAGGGTCCTATCGACCGCACAAGTCGCGGCTTTTTGTCTCCTGCTCCAAAATTTATAGAATCGCGTCTCAATTGCTTTTCCCTACAAAATTTATCGCTTTTTAGACAATGCATCTGTAGAGTGATAGATGACGGTTTCCATGGCGACTTATTTTCAGATATTTCAGATATTTCAGATATATCTGGTATGTGTTTATTGTTATGACAGCTGGAATCTTAGGTTTAATGTTCGACCATTTGCCTTCAAGAAACAATTAATCAACTCTCGTTGCACTCTTTATTATTACCCGATAATATTTTACTGTTCGATTGCAATTTTATTGCAATATTTATAATTTTATATTTAATAAATAATTTTTAATTTAACTGTTACTTTAAAGTTCAGTGCCGATAATGTTTAGAACTCCAGACATATCCATGAGTTTGTCTGTGTTTTTATTAAAGTATACTTACAATAAATAAAATGACAATTTAATTGTACTGAAATCCATTAAATGCAAATAATTTAATTGCAGTAATTTTTGAGCATTGAAAAATGTAAATTTTAATTTACAAGCCTTAATATATGACCTTTTTGTTAATTTATAGAATCACACAGCCTTTTGTACAAAGTAAAGAGCCCTTGCTCAAAATTTATGAAATTTAAGTCCCAGACGTTTTACCCATTTCCATTTGAGGTTTTTTAAAAATATTAAATCGAAATAAAAACTACTTTCTTAATGATATTATGCACCGAAATCAGAGCATGAACAAAATGCAAAACAAATAAGTCATAATTTTTCAAACATATTTAAATATAGACAAAGCGTAAGATTCGTTTTAATCTGCATGGTTTGCTTATAAATATTTTAAGAGTTTTGTTATTGAAGGCTAATAATTTTTACCTCAATTTATTGAAAGAAATTTCTTTTATTTTTATAGCACAAAAGTTGATAAATTATGTCAAAAGAATTTTTTAAATAATTTTTTCTCATATGAATTATTTGTGTTAAGTTGAGGAATCTAAAAATTATAAGAATAAAAAGATCTAAACAAATAAAAAGTAATTCGTTTTATTCCAATGTAAATGTTTACATAAGCACAAGAACGTTATTTTTTCGTAACATTATGAAAATAGAGGTCAGAAAAATAGTTTACAGTATTTTTTAAGTTTTTTTAGATATTCTTTAAATATTTTCATTTAATAATAATTTGGAAATTTTATATTCCAGTCGGTAACATTGTGACTCTTATATAGGTTATTTATTCCGTTTTGAATATATGATTATATGCAGATTTGAACTCCAGTCGTCTTGTTGAGACTGTTAAACTGTTAACGTTGATATGATAAAGGACTATTTATTGAAAGTGATCAATAATCATTTTCCTCAAATGTGTCATTATTTTCTCAAAGAAAGGCTTTCAATCCATTTTTGAAAAATTAAAAAGTTAAAAATTTACACAAATCCGCTTGTATTAACAAAAAAAGCAGTAAACAAAATTGTAATTGAAAAAATGTAATTATGTATATACGAATCACGGTTTTATTATTAATGATGGTATTTTTTAAAAGAGAAAATATTCTTGATTATGAGACCGATTTTAAACATATTAAAATGGTTTTCTAGCGATCTGAGTTTATCTAATTTTTAAAAACAAATTCTTTCATGCGCAAAAGTAATTGAAAGAATCGTCTTGCATTATTTAAAAATATAATTTTCTTTTTATAAAAAGGTAGATTCTTGTTTTCTACAGGTAAAAATTAATGTGTAATATTTCGGTCGGACTTTTCATATTTCCATGATTGAATTTGAAATGACTTAAGTATATTAAATTTTTTTTTAATAAATTCTTCAATGAGCAAAAATCATCAAAATCTCTTTTAGTATTATTTAAGAAATAAAATTTTTCATATAAGATGTTTTCTTCATTTCTACCTGTAAAAATGTATGCTTATTCTTTCTCCTATTTGTTCTCTTTTTGGTGAAAACATTACCTCATTTTCCCTTTTTTGAGCTCTTATTGCATTGTGTTCTCTGTAATTTGAACATTTTCGTCATTTAAAATATTTTTATTAAGAACGCTTTTAAATTCAAGCGGTTTAATTTTTATTCTTTAAAGGAATGTTTCATTTTATTAATTGCAGCATACAAATTTAAAAATGTAATCGAACAATAGCTGTAAATTAGACATGTGCATTGGGTCGGATCGAATGTTATATTTTCGATCCGATCTGCGTTCATTTTCGGATCGGTTAATTCGATTCGATCTACCCACTAATCGAATGTCGAAAAACCGGCATTCGATCCGTGCTACGATTGGGTCTTTCAAACATGAAATCAGGGGCGGATCCAGCCAGCTACCTAAGGGGGGGGGCGATCGTAGAAATATTACCTTGAAATTCTAAAAAAAAGGAAATTTGTGGCGGTAATTGCT
>JAAAKG020044900.1:0-18740 GCA_010014905.2 Druon quercuslanigerum
TAATTTTGTTTGATTTGGTTTAGATTTGCGACCTGTAGGTGGTTTTGAACGAAATTATTGCTATATCCCCAATGTGCCTCGCTCCATATAGTTAAGCTTGTGGAAGATCTGCGGACAGTTTTAACAGCGGTAAAGATAATGCTTGAATCGGAGCATTACTAGATTTGAAAAAAATTAAATGTGTCTCGTTTCTATCTAGATGAGAAGTTGATCTAACATAGATAGCAGCTCCCTACGGCTTTTCGATAAAGTCAAGCAATTGAAGATTAGAATCATCTTCTGCGAATAATTTCCGATTAACTTGTACATTTCATTAGAATCGTAGCTACTCATAATATTTTTGTCGCTTATTTTGAATTTCGCACGCAACCGGTGTGTTCCGTCCAAAATTAATAAGCAACATTTTTTTCATTAAGATTTACCCGTGTGCTATAGCGGGACCTAGAAGGCCAAGCGGATCAAATAATTGCGCAATTTAAAAGAGAATTTACCGTTTAGTTAATGACAGTTGGGCATATCGTTGACGTAGAAGACGTTTTTTAAAACCTGAGCAGCTTTCCAAAAAGTGCTACCTTCGTCTTCTGTTTAGTTCATGCAATGATCTAATCGGTAAAAAGGAAGCGGTCGAATTTCCAAACATTGTGGTTTTTAATTCGTAAGTTTTTATCTGATTGGAAGAATCTTATGTTTTAGAGGTACACCTCTAATTTTTTTTAAAACAAACCTTAAAGTGTTTGCTTCAACATACATTCTTGTCACACTCTCGATTCAGCCCGGCACATCGAACTCGGATGCTCGGTTATTTATTAATTTAGGGTAAAAGCTATCGCAGGGTTCATAACCCGCCCCTTAACCCTGCCGCCGGGAGTCCCATTGTTTCACGCGAGTCGAGCGCTGCCGGTACAGTAATTAGGGTACATTACATTAGGGGCCCCGTCATCCTTTTAGATTGAACACTGAACAGTTGGTTGAAAATTCATCATGTGTGGAAACTAAAACAATTTTTTGTTATAAATTAATTTTTATTGGTTAAAAATTCCTTTTTTTTGGTACTACGTAGGGTTCACAGTCCAAGCCTAGCATCTTCTTGAGGAAGACTGTACCGCCAGCGCTCGACTCGTGCGAAACAATTGGCCCCCCGGCGGCAGAGTTGAGGGGCTGGTTATGAACCCTGTCTTAACTTTCACCCTTAATTTAATTAGGCGGTTAGCTAGAATGATGGTGCACTTGCATTTTAAGGAATTACTTATTTTTTATTTCTTTCATACGTAACATTATGAGAACCAAAAACCGACCGTTCAATCTTCGTTTTTCATCATTTTGCCAACCTCTCGAATCTGCTCATGAGAACCTTTTCGTAATGTTATAATTCTTCTTACAAAATAATTGATTTGATTTGCGATGGGTATAAAAACTACTGAAATAGCACTAAACGTATGTCTTAGAGTGTTTATAACCTTTCTTATAACACCTCCTGTTTTTGGTAGTCGTTTGTTTTATTGATTAGTAATACGCAGGAAAGATTTATCGAATCCGCTATTCATTTGTTTTCAACTCTCTAAAGTTGACGACATAGAGCCGAGCGTTTCATCCTAAAACCTTTTCGTCATTTCATGATTCTTCTTATAAACTGATTGATTTGTATTTACGATGGATATCATAACTACTTAAATAGCACGAAACCTTTCTTATAATCTTTCTTATAACACCTGTTGTTTTTGGGTAGTCAATTGTTTCTGGTTCATAAAAACTGAGCCGAGCGATATCATATTTGGCAAAAATGATGGATGAAGATGGGAAATTAAAGATTCAGTACCTTAAAGACCAGTCAAATGTATTCAAATTGAAAGTTCTATCTCGTCAGCACAGAAAAATCGTTTTTGAAAAAGACGTAATCAAACTTGTTATTTTTTATTTGACGAAAAATTTGGGGTCGAAATGTGGGAGTTCCAGCGGTATTTGAAAAAAAGAATGTTCGAGATTTTCTTTGAACAAGATGGCTTACCTTGCGCATGAACCTTTTGGCGTCTAGCTGTGGACACTGGGTCTGAAAAAGCAAAAAAAAAGAGATTAACCAATTTTGAACTCTCAAAACGGATATAAAAATATTAAAAACCTAATAAATGAAATAAATTAGGTGAATCACTCGTATTCTGTCATTTACAGAACTTCTCGTAAATTGAATTTTTTTTAAATCTCAACACTGAATGCTAGCAAGTAAATACTATCATTTTACGAAAATAAACTAAGGATACACAAAACTCTTGTTATATGATCAAAATAATAATTTGAGAATATTAATTCTAAAAATTAGGTTAATAAAGCCGCCAATATTTATTGTTTTTTTATTATTTGTGTAAAAATAAAAAGTCAAAGCTAAGTTAAAGCTTTCAGGAATACCTGCAAGTTTCTAGCATGTCTAGAGGAAAAGAGACTTATAAGCAATAATAAAATCATTCAAACAATTATATTTGTTAAATTGCATTAGTTTTTACCTAAATTTAAGTCAAAAGTGGGCAAAAATTAAATATTTAAAAATAAACCACATTTTTTAGGATAATTATAAGAGAGTATTAATTCAACTAATGCTAAATTATTTGAAAAATTGTTTCTGTGAAATTTACTTGATTATTCCTTGCTCTAACTAAAAAGTTAAAAACAAGTTGA
Source organism: Druon quercuslanigerum (assembly GCA_010014905.2). NCBI lineage: Eukaryota > Metazoa > Arthropoda > Insecta > Hymenoptera > Cynipidae > Druon > Druon quercuslanigerum. The sequence goes on from JAAAKG020044900.1 coordinate 2,668, forward strand.
ACAATTTGAATAACCGCAACTTTACAACTCCATTTTTCAAAAAAATTTTTACGAACAATCATACATTTTTAAACAATTTATGTTTCAAATTCAACAATTGGACTATAAACCAGTCTTATGGAACACTTTACCGGTATCGACAATGAGATTTCTGGTAATATCTTAAATCATTCGGACTTGATCTTGAAAGGCTGATTTCTTGTTTCGAAAATTTAAACATAACTCAAAAAAGAATCTCGAATCCTTTAGTATAATCTTTTTGCAGGATTTTAAAAATGTTTAGGAAAAATTTTAATTAGTTAAAAAGATATTTTGACGTTTTAGTAGCATTAGAAGATTAAAAAATATGAATAAATTTTAAAATATTGTAAAGAATTGCAAACAAAAGGTAGATTTTTGAAGAGTTGAAAGTAAAGTCTTCAAGATTTTTAAGCATTTTGCAAAATTTCAAGATCATACAATTATGTTTTGCTTTCAATATAATATTTAAGTTAAAACTACAGAAAATCTTTTTTATTGGGAAAAAATTATTTAAGTTTGTAAATTCACATAACCGATCTTGTTGTGAATTTTCACAACCCCCAAAATCACCCAAATAATTTTTAGTGCTGAAATGCTTTTGGGATTAGAAAACAAGAATTTTCGAAAGTTTTCTTGAATAAGATAGCTCACCTCTGGAATTCATCAAGAGCTGAGATAAAGGATCCTGCGTTTGCGACTGCTTTTCTTTCTTATTCTTTGTATTTAGTTTGTTTAATTTGTTCCTTAGATCTTCTTCCGCGGCTGATGATTTTTCTGTGAAAAGACAAAGCCAAGAGATTTATGGATTTCTGCAAATTCTACTTTTCTTATAGGAAATACGGGCGGAACTCCACGGGGATTGTAGAACCACTAAAAACCTTTTTCTCAAAACGCATTTATTTTTCTGTACATTGGGAGACATTTACACACGTTATCGGTACCGATAACAACAAAAAATTGCCATTATCGAAAATAATGTTGCTGGAAAAATTTTTAATCTTGCAAGTTTTATCTTGATAGATTTTTTAAGACTTTAAAATAAAGTGTTGAAGCTTTTGATAGATTTCAAAAGGTTTAATGACCATAAATTGGTTTCTGATTTTTAATTTATTGTTTCTTTTTATTATTTATTTTGAACAATGAATTTTCAGAAAGTATTTGAAAATATTTCATAAGATTTTAAATGCACATTTTTAAAAATTTGTTAGAATGAGTCAATCTTGTTCAAAATATGATTTTTTAAATAAAAAAACAACTTGCAACGGGTCAAGCGAATACAATTCAAAATTTTTGCGAAATTCTAATTCTTGTTCAAATCATACTGATTTTTTAAATACCGGTAAAAATGATAAGAAACCCGAAATTACACACGTGAAAGAGGTTCGGATGGCTCAAGAATGGCAAGACATATTGAAATATGTGGCTAAGGCTAAGTGCACGGCTGAATGGTAGCATGGCGCTCTCTTGCTCTTGTTCGTCTCCCATTCATAGGACCTGCTAAACACAAAATAATACCCTTAAGAACATACAAGTGACAGAGAAAATTAGCCTCTGTTAAAAATAGAAATATTAAGTTTACTAATAGTCTGCAAGTCTCTAAGCGGTAAGTTTACTGACCGGGTGCACCAGGTCGCGCACCAGGTGGTTTAAAAAGTATGCTACAAGAAGTTTAAACAAATTTAAATCTTGTGTATAACGAAAATAATTCCAAATGTTGAGTCGACGATTTGGGTGCACTATGTCGTGTACCAGGTAGTTTAGCACGCATTCTACAATAACTTTTAAAGAATCTAAATTGTTTCAAATGCCAAAATAAGTACCAACAATGAACCGAAGATGCGGGTAAACCACATCGCGCACCAGAGAGCTCAGCAAGTATTCTACAAGAACTTTTTTAAAATTTAAATTTTTTAGACCGCCAAAATAACTAAAAAATGTAGGTAGACGATCCGGGTGTATCGGGTCATGCACAAAGTAGATTAGCACGTATTCTATGAGCACTTTCGAGGAATTTAAGTTTTGCCAAACTACCAAGCACCAGGTAGGTTAATACGCATTCTACGAAAACTTTTTTAAAAATTTAAATTTTGTGAATACCGAAAACAATTTCAAATAGTGAGTATGTGACCCGGGTGTACCGAATCGCGCGCCAGGTAGCCTAGCACGTATTCTACAAAAACTTTTTCAAAATTTTAATGTTAACAACTGTCAAAAATAACTACCAATCATGAGACGATGACTCGCTTGCACTGGGTCGCGAGGAATCTTACAACGTATTCTTAGAGAACTTTTAAAGTTCTCAGAAGTGTGCTGAATACCAAAATAACTAAAAAAAAATTTTGTAGAATTTTGTATTATGGCTTACGGTCACATCAAATTAAAAAAAACCCAGAGATTTCCCTTGTAACTCCATTTATTTTGACGTTTTGGCATCACAGCGTGCCTTTTTCAAATATATATGAATAAATTAACAAAATGCAAAATACAATCATAATTTTCAATATTGTTAATTTAAATATGTGTGAATAAGAAAATAAAAACAAAATAACTTCATTAGATTAGTTTTTAGAGAAAACCAAACGAAGAATCTAAGAAATCTAAGAAAGTATTTTGTTCACAATTTGAACGATAATTTATCCTCTAAGTTTCCAAAAACTTAATCTACATTCCAAACGAAATGTCTGCGTTTAGAAATTAAAAGCTTGGTAAAAAATATTAAAAAATTAGGTTAATTTTCAAATTACTTAAAATATCAATTATTGAGTGTTATATCTGATGGCTCTATTAATAATTTTTTTCGATTTACAAGAACAGAGTCTTAGAAATGAATAAAATTCCTGTTAATAGTTTGGTTGCTAATATTCAGAATTCCATAAAAAATATTAAATATGTTGATTTAACACCTAACATTCGGAAAACTGTCACTCAATTAGTTTCAAATCACAGTAACATAAATAAATTCAAAAATTCACAAAAATCCGTTAAGTTAGTTGAAAATTTTCAAAATGAACATGAAGATTTAATTTTTGTCAAAGCCGACAAGGGCAATCAAACCGTTGCAGCTAATAGAGATGACTACAATAAAACAATTGAAAATATTCTTAACGATAATATTTTATACAATAATATAAAAACCAATTTCGTTCCAACAATGGAAAATAAATGTAACGACATAGTCATTGATGGGAAAAAAAGATTGATTAATAATAGAGTTGCATACAATTTAAAAACTCATTATAGTGTTGTTGCAAAAGCTTATGCTCTTCCACAGATCCATAAACCAAATTTAAGTTGGAGATTGATTGTTCCCATTATTGGTTCTCCTATTTTTGATTTATCGTAATACATATCTAATATTTTGAAACCTGTTTCACAAAACACTAGTTGGTCTTTAAAAAATAGTTGGCAAATTAAAGATATTCTTAAAAACATTAACTAACCCAAAACACATTCAATAATTTCCTTAGATATTGTGTCAATGTTTGATAGCATCCCACTTGATCTCGCTCTAGATTGCATTGAGGAAAAACTTAATTTAAATCGCAATTAACAAAAATAACTAAGAATGAATTATTCATAGCAACAAGAACAGTTTTCAATAGTACGGTTTTTTCTGTTAATAATAAATTCTATAAACAAATATCAGTTTGCCCTGTAGGTTTGCCCTTATCTCCGGTAGTTTCAGATTTAGTTATACAAGAAGTTGAAACAATAGCACTTTAATTATTATACTTTAAACCTTTCCTATATAAAAGATATGTTAATGATATCATAGCATATGTTCCTTCTGATAAAATTGATCTTTTTGTAAATGGGTTCAATAGTATAGAGGCACGCATTAAATTCACCCACGAAATTGAAATGAATAACGTTATAAACTACCTTGATTTACAAATAATTAAAGTTCCAAATGGTGACTGACTAAAAAATTGGTTTAAAAAACCGTCTTGGTCTGGTCGATATATTAATTTTAATTCACACAATTTATTTATTTATCATTTAATCAATTAAAAACAACACTTTTATGTAACAACTTTTCGCTTTCTTTGATTAATGTCATTATTACAGAACACGTTCATCAAATTTATAACAGCACTAACAATAAAAACAAATTGAGGAATGCTCACAATACATGTGATTTAAAAGTTACTTTACCGTACGTACAAGTTCTTTTAGAACGTTTGCGAAGTTCATTAAAAAAATTTCATATAAACGTTTATTTCGAAAACACTAATAATTTAGGTAATCATTTATTAAAAATAAGGGACAGTGATAGCATTGATAATTTATCTGGTGTTGTTTGCATGATAAAATGCAAATGATTTTAATAATATTAAAATATTATATTCCGAAAAAAACACTTATCAAAGACTTATTATTGAATCTATATTTATAAAAAAATATCGCAACATTTCTATAAATTTACAAACTGAAATTTTAAATATCAATAAAATTTATCAAAGTATAATAAATTAATGTCATTTTTATTAGTTTAAAATACATTTCTTTAAGTAAATAACTTTTCTTCAAATTGCAACAAAAAATTTTTAATTTAAATCAGATTCGCGCTTCCTCATCTGTTGATTCATTAAAATATTACCATTTAGTTTGTTTACTTCATATACTGCCTTTAACCTTTTCAACGATTTACCGCCTTAATTGTCTCCTAGTCATATGTTTGTCGTTGTCCAAAACACTGTAAAAATTGTTATATTAACAATGTAAAAATGTGATTTAGTACGAAATAAAAAAGCCTCTTCAATTTTTATAAGGTTTTTTCTAACTTTTATTTATACTTATCTGTGCTTGGAGTCACACTTTTAAACTTTTATAACTAAAACAACGTATTTTAACTTGACAAATTTCGACATGTATTGACTCCAAAAATGGATTGCTTGGTTTTCTCTAAAACTAATCTAATAAAGTTATTTTGTTTTTATTTTCTTATTTACACATATTTAAATTAACAATAATAAAAATTATGATTGTATTATACATTTTATTCATTTTTTCAGATATTTTTGAAAAAGGCAGTAGTGATGCCGAAACGTCAAAATAAATGGAGTTGCAAGGGAAATCTATGTTTTGTTTTAATTTGATGTGACCGTAAGACATAATAAAAAATTCTACAACATTTTTACACATTGTTGGTCGAAGATTGAATTGATGTTGGTTTGCGAAATCTTTATATTAAAATAATCCACAATGATCGTCGGCTTACTATAAGAAGTTATTCTGGTTTTTGGAAAAATTTCAAAATGTTTTCGTCTGGGAATTGTTTTCGCTATTCGCAAAATTTAAATTTTTAAAAAGTTCTGGTAGAATACGTGCTAATCTACCTAGTGCGCGACCCGGTGCACTCCGGTCGCCGACTAGCCATTTTGAATTTTTTTCATTAATATAAAAATGTTCATTTTTAAAAAGTTCTCATGCTTGATATTATTCACCTGGTTAGTCGACTTACTATTTGGACATTTTTTCTTAAATCAAAAAATTTAAATTTTTAAAAAGTTCTTGTAGAATACGTGCTAATCTACCTGATGCGCGACTGGGTGCACCCTGGTCGTTGACACATAATTTGGAATTTTTTTATTATTCAAAAAATTTTAATTTTTAAAGAGTATTCGTAAAATACATTTTAAAGTGCCTGGTGCTTGATATTGTTCACCCGGTTGGTCGACTCACTATTTGGAATCATTTCATAAATCAAAAAATTTAAATTTTTTAAAAGTTCTTGTATAATACGTGCTAATCTACCTCGTGCGCGACCCGGTGCACCCTGGTCATCGACACACAATTTGGAATTTTTTTTATCATTCAAAAAATTTAAATTTTCAAAGAGTTCTCCTAAAATACATTTTAAAGTACCTGGTGCTTGATATTGGTCACTTGGTTGGTCGACTCACTATTTGGTATTTTTTTTATAAATCAAAAAATGTAAATTTTTAAAAAGTTCTTGTAGAACACAGTACCCTGATCTTCGGCACACAATTTGGAATTTTTTTCATTATTATAAGGATTTTTATTTTTAAAAAGTTCTTGTATAATACATTTTAAAGTACCCGGTGCTTGATATTGTTTACTCTGTTGGTCGACTCACTATTTGTATTTTTTTCACGATTTAAAATATTTTAATTTTTTAAAAGATCCTGTATGATACGTGCTTATCTACCTGGTGCGCGGCATGGTGCACCCCGACGTCGACTCACTATTTGAAAATTTTTTTATTATTCAAAAAATTTTAATTTCTAAAAAGTTCTCGTGCTTGATATTGTTCACCCGGTTGGTCGACTCAATATTTGGAAATTTTATCATAAATTTTTTTTATTATTCAAAGAATTTGAATTTTCAAAGTGTTCTTGTGGAGTACGTGCTAATCTACCTGGTGCGCGACATGGTGCAACCCGGTCGTCGACTCACCATTTCGGATTTTTTTCATTTTTCAGAAAATTTTAATTTTTTAAAAGTTGTCGTAAAATACATTTTAAAGTGCCTGGTGCTTCATACTGTGCACCCGGATCGTCGAGTCACTATTTGGAAATTTTTTGATAAATCAAAAAATTTAAATTTTTAAATGTTCTTGTAGAGTACGTGCTAATCTACCTGGTGCGCGACCCGGTGAACCCTGGTCGTCGACACACAATTTGGAATTTTTGACATAAATCAAAAAATTTAAATTTTTTGAAAGTTCTTGTATAATACGTGCTTATCTACCTGGTGCTTGATATTGTGCACCCGTATCGTCGACTCACTATTTGGAATTTTTTACAATATGCGAAGAATTCTTCATTTTTAAAAAGTGCTTGTGGAATACGTGCTAATCTACCTGGTGCGCGATCCGGTGCACCCTGGTCGTCGACACACAATTTGGAATTTTTCTCATTATTCAAAAAATTTTAATTTTTAAAAAGTTTTCGTAAAATACATTTTAAAGTACCTGGTGCTTCATACTGTGCACCCGGATCGTTGACTCACTATTTGGATTTTTTTCATAATTCAAAAAATTTTAATTTTTTAAAAGTTCCTGTTTAATACGTGCTTGTCTACCTCGTGCACGACATAGTGCACTTCGGACGTCGACTCACCATTTGGAATTTTTTTCAATATTTAAAAAATTTTAATTTTTAAAAAGTTCTCGTAAAATACATTTTAAAGTACCTGGTGCTTGATATTGTACACCCGGATCGTCGACGCATCATTTGGAATTTTTTTCATTTTTCAAAAAATTAAAATTATTAAAAAGTTCTCGTAGAATACGTATTAAACTACATATGCGCGATATTGTGCACCCGGATCTTCGACTTACTATTGGTAGTTATTTTGGCAGTTGGCATTTGAATGTGTTAATTTTTTTCGCATACATTTGTACGTCGTTTGCACTGTTGGTACATTTTATATTTTCGTTTATAACCTCTTTGTAACGCGGCTTGGGGAAATAAAAATATCATTTCATCCGTTTTTTTAACCTCCTGGTTACTCATCTATTGTTAATTCAAAATTTTGTGCCGTTCCCGCGAAATTTTTATTTTCAATTTTTCGAAAGAGTTCAAAAAGTTGGTCTGATATTGTTGCAGGCCGTTCAAATAGTAATATTTTTCATTTTATGATTTTTTCATATCGTATGCATTCAGCTTGAAATATTAATTTTTTGAAATTTTGTAAGTGCTATAACTCTGGTACATTTTTCTAATCAAAAAAAGCTATATGAGGAGAAAATTTTCATATTTTTAAGTAATATGAGTAACCATACAGTTAATTTTTTAAACCTGAAAAAAGTTGTGTTAAAAATGTTCAAGATGCCCTCACTTTCAGAATGTTTATCCAAAACGGCTAGCTAACGAAATTGACCTTTATTTTGCTACAAAAAAATTGTACCAAAGACCAATCTAATAGATTAGTTTTTTTTCAAGAGTGATCGTGCTTACAGACAGACATACATACACTTTCGTAAAAACCTGTTTTTCGGATTCAGAGGGTCTCAAAAAGTGGATGTTTCGTAAAAAGGGGGGGGGGCGAATTTTACACAAATAGAATATTTGTAATAAATATTTCTCTGATGATGACGTTAAAAATTAAATGAATACATATTCTTTACATTATATTCTTCAAATAATAATTTATTAAGCGCGTGCACATAATAGTGTTGTGTCACATACGTTAGCACCCTCGATGAAATTTATGACCTGGATATTTATTCAAAAATCCAAGTTTTACTACATTCAAATTAAAATTATGAAAAAAATGAAAAATATTTTTTAATATATATAATACATTATATGATAATCTATCAGGCGCGCACGTACTGTGACTTAGTGTACATTATATTAGCACCGCACAAAACAAAGTAGACGTGGTCATTTACTCAAAAATCCTCATGGTAATCCATTTAAATTAAAATTATAAACAAATTTTAACAAATATCTATTGTATACATTATATTCTTTAAATAATAATTTATTAAGCGCATGCACATTATAGTATTGTGTCACATGTGCAGCGCACAAAAAAAGTCGACGTGGCCATCCATTTGAGAATCCTCGTGGTAATCCATTTAAATTGAAATAGTAAAAAAAAATTAACAAATATCTATAATATATATTATATATTTTAAATAATAGATTATTAGTTGCGTTTATGTTATAGTCTAGTGTAACATATGTTAGCACCCTATTTGACAAAGGCGGCGTGGCCATCCACTTAAATACCTATATGATGAAACATGTAAATTTTATTTACACAAAAATTTTAGAACAAATGTTTCCTAATGATGGTTTTATAGTAGGTAATAAAACCACATTTTCGGTAAATAGGGAATGAGGCAAACGTATGAAATATGGACACGTATGTGATGATGACATTCATTTCAATTGTTTGAATAAAGAAAAAAAGTAATTTTTGAATAAACGGTATATCGATGCACGATATTTTTTATAGTATACGAATAATTTAATATTATTTTGTATTTCACTCACGAACAGTTTCAAAAAATATAAATAAGAGAAGTAGTAAACCACAAATAAGTTTCTTCATTTTGCTATAGCAAAAAAACTGAATTTAACAGAACTTTTTATGCTGAAAATGATAAGAAGTTTTAGGCATCTTTCACTTGTTTTTATAAACCATAGAGAATTTTTCAATATTCACTAAAATATTTATATTGGAAAGTGATGTGTGAAAAAAAACCTGACCTATTTTGCTTAAAATTCTTATTTTTAAAATCGAGAAACCTGATACTCAAAAAAGCACTTTCTCATATTGGACAAGGGCATATAAATTCTGATCGTTGCTGGTAGAGAAATATAGCACGCGTCGTTTGTCAAAAATTTAATTTTTTAAATTCAGATTTTGTAGCTATTTTTAATGTCACTTTTCACGAATGAAACAAGAATAATGCGTCCTATCATATAGAGATTATTGAATTTTTTTGGGTCAATATTGTCTACTATTTTTTCGGATCTGTTATAGTTTGAACTCAAAAGGAAATTTTTTATGTTCAACTATTTTTTTGTGGAATCAAAATTTCGTTTTTTGATTTTTCTGTTGACTTTTGTTATTATCTTGCGTTTTTGGGCCCTAAATTTTCACTTTCTTTTTTTTTAATTTTGCAATTTTTATATCAAATTTAACAACTTTTATACATGGTCTAAGAATTTTTTTTAAATGTTATAAATTTTTGAATTTTGATTTAAAATAGCTGGCTGACGAAGTCGTCCTTCTTTGCCAGGCCTCAAAGTTTGAGAAGGAAGAAAAATTATTCTTGATAAAAATAGTTCACTTTTATAAAAAAAATTTTATTAAAAAAACATGTTTTTTAAAGTTAAGCATTCAAGCAAACGGTCGGAACGAAAGGATTCTTTTGCTACCAAAAGAGATAAATATTTAACAAAAAGCATGAATTTTCGAATAAATAGTTGAATTTTCAAATAAATAGTTGAATTTCCAAATGAATAGTTGAATATTTAAATATATAATTAACATGCACCAAAAATATGTAGACATTTTTGAACAGAAAATGTAAGTTTTCCATTTTTTATTAAAAATTAATATTTTTAATTTAAAATTTATCTTTTCTAGGTAAACATTGGAAAAATAACTATCAATTTGTTTGAAACTAAACAACTTTTAGGAACATTTATTTTTGTTTCTTGAAGTTTTACTATGGAACTTTTTTGTCTTTTAGGCTTTAAAATTCAACAATTTAGAACAAGGTATTAAAAAAAATTTATTCAGATCTGATATAAGGGATTTTCTAAAAGAATTAGAATTTTGAATTAGAATTTTTTAATGGAGAAAAATTTTCTAAAAACATAAAAAATCTTCAACCAAATAAGCTGAATTTTTTAAACAAAGAAGATGAATTTTTCTATAAAAAATAAACAAATTTTCTACAAAAAAGGGCGAATTTTTTAAAGAAAGTTACAACTGGAAAAGAAATTCATTTTCAAAAAAATAATTAAACTAAAAAAAACTTCAAGAAAGTGGAGAATAATTCGACTTTTTACTTAAAAAATTGATTCTTCACATTCAAATTTAATTTCACATTCACAATTTAATTGTTTGGATTTATGTATTTTGTTAGAATAATTTTCTTCTCATTGTTGAAAGTTTTTTAGGTTTAATTATTTCTATTGTTGATTTTAAGTTGTTGAATTATTTTGTTGAAAATGAATTTCTTTTCCAGTTGTAACTTTCTTTAAAAAATTTATCCTTTTCAGTAGAAAATTTAACTATTTTTTTGAAAAATGTATTTATTTTTAATTAAAAATTCATCTGCGATTTTTTTAAAGAAAGTTACAACTGGAAAAGAAATTCATTTTCAACAAAATAATTAAACTAAAAAAAATTTCAGCAATGTGAAGAAAATTTTTTTTAACAAAATACATAAATCTTCAACCAACTAACTGAATTTGTAAGTAAAGAATCAATTTTTGGAGTAAAAAGTTGAATGTTTTAAACAAACTAGATGAATTTTTTATTAAAAAATAAATGAATTTTCCAAAAAAATAGTTAAATTTTTGTCGAAAAAGGACGAATTGTTTAAAGATGTGGAGAAAAATTTTCTAAAATAAAAAAAAATCTTCAACCAAATAAGTTGAATTTTTTAAACAAAGTAGATGTTGATTTTTTTTTTAAATAAAGAAATTTTTCAAAAAAACAGTTAAATTTTCTACAAAAAAGGAAGAATTTTTTAAAGAAAGTTAGAACTGGAAAATAAATTCATTTTCAACAAAATAATTAAACTAAAAAAAATTTCAACAAAGTGGCGAAAAATTTTCTAAACAAATACATTAATCTTCAACCAAATGATTTGAATTTTTTTAACAAAGGAGATGAATTTTTCATTAAAAAATAAACAAATTTTCAAAAAAAATAGTTAAATTTTTGACGAAAAAGGACGAATTGTTTAAAGATGTGGAGAAAAATTTTCTAAAATAAAAAAAAATCTTCAACCAAATAAGTTGAATTTTTTAAACAAAGTAGATGTTGATTTTTTCTTTAAAAAATAAAGAAATTTTTTAAAAAAACAGTTAAATTTTCTACAAAAAAGGAAGAATTTTGTAAAGAAAGTTACAACTGGAAAATAAATTCATTTTCAACAAAATAATTAAACTAAAAAAAATTTCAACAAAGTGGAGAAAAATTTTCTAAAAAAATACATTAATCTTTAACCAAATAAGTTAAATTTTTTAAACAAAATAGATGAATTTTTCATTAAAAAATAAACCAATTTTTCAAAAAAATAGTTAAATTTTCTACCAAAAAGGACGAATTTTTGAACAACATACAGAAAGTTACAACTAAAAAAAAATTTCTTTTCAACAAAATAATTTAACAAACTGAGATCAAAAATAGAAATAATTAAACTTAAAAAAAATTTCAACAAAGTGGAGAACGATTTTCAAAAAAAATACATAAATCCTCAACCAAATTATTGAATTTTCAAGGAAAGAATTAATTTTTCAAGTGAAAAGTTCAATTTTTTAAACAAAGGAGATGAATTAAAAAAAAAAAATCCAAAAAATAGTTAAATTTTCTACCAAAAAGGACGAATTTTTAAAAGAAAGTTACAACTAGAAACTAAATTCATTTTCAACAAAATAATTAAACTAAAAAAAATTTCAACAAAGTGAAGAAAAATTTTCTAACAAAATACATAAATCTTCAACCACTTAACTGAATTTGCAAGTAAAGAATTAATTCTAGAAGTAAAAAGTTGAATTTCTTAAACAAAGTAGATGAATTTTTCTATAAAAAATAAACAAATTTTTCAAAAAAAATAGTTAAATTTTCTACCAAAAAAGACGGATTTTTTACAGACAGTTACAACTGGAAAAACATTCCTTTTTAACAAAATAATTAAACTTAAAAAAAATTCCAACAAATTGAAGAAAAATTTTCTAACAAAATACATAAATCTTCAACCAAATCATTAAATCTGCAAGTGAAGAATCAGTTTTTTTAGCAAAAAGTTGAATTTTTGAAACAAAGGAGATGAATTTTTCTTTAAAAAATAAACAAATTTTCCAAAAAATAGTTAAATTTTCTACAAAAAAGGACGATAACCAAATAAGTTGAATTTTTTAAACAAAGTAGATAAATTTTTCTTTAAGAAATAAAAAAATTTCCGAAAAAAATAGTTAAATTTTCTACCAAAAAGCACGAATTTTTTGAACAACATACAGAAAGTTACAACTAAAAAAAAATTTCTTTTCAACAAAATAATTTAACAACCTGAGATCAAAAATAGAAATAGTTAAACTTAAAAAAAATTTCAACAAAGTGGAGAACGATTTTCAAAAAAAATACATAAATCCTCAACCAAATTATTGAATTTTCAAGGAAAGAATTAATTTTTCAAGTGAAAAGTTCAATTTTTTAAACAAAGGAGATGAATTAAAAAAAAAATTCCAAAAAATAGTTAAATTTTCTACCAAAAAGGACGAATTTTTAAAAGAAAGTTACAACTAGAAAATAAATTCATTTTCAACAAAATAATTAAACTAAAAAAAATTTCAACAAAGCGAAGAAAAATTTTCTAACAAAATACATAAATCTTCAACCAATTAACTGAATTTGCAAGTAAAGAATTAATTCTTGAAGTAAAAAGTTGAATTTCTTAAACAAAGTAGATGAATTTTTCATTAAAAAATAAACAAATTTTTCAAAACAATAGTTAAATTTTCTACCAAAAAAGACGGATTTTTTACAGACAGTTACAACTGGAAAAGAAATTCCTTTTTAACAAAATAATTAAACTTAAAAAAAATTCCGACAAATTGAAGAAAAATTTTCTGACAAAATACATAAATCTTCAACCAAATCATTAAATCTGCAAGTGAAGAATCAATTTTTTTAGTAAAAAGTTGAATTTTTTAAACAAAGTAGATAAATTTTTCTTTAAGAAATAAAAAAATTTTCGAAAAAATAGTTAAATTTTCTACAAAAAAGGACGATAACCAAATAAGTTGAATTTTTTATACAAAGGCGATGAATTTTTCTTTAAGAAATAAACAAATTTTCCAAAAAAATAGTTAACTTTTCTAGCAAAAAGGACGAATTTTTTAAGAAAATACAGAAAGTTACAACTAAAAAAGGAATTCCTTTTTAACAACTCAAGAGCAAAAATAGAAATAATTAAATTTTTTAAAAATTTCAACAAAGAGAAGAAAAATTTTCTAACAAAATACATAAATTTTCAACCTGCAACCCAATCTGCAAGTGAAGAATCAATTTTTTTAGTAAAAAGTTGAATTTGTTAAACAAAGGAGATGAATTTTTCTATAAAAAAATAAACAAATTTTCCAAACAAATAGTTAAATTTTCTACCAAAAAGGACGAAATGTTGAACAAAATACAGAAAGTTACAACTGGAAAAGAAATTCCTTTTTAACAACTCAAGAGCAAAAATAGAAATAATTAAATTTTAAAAAAATTTCAACAAAGAGAAGAAAAATTTTCTAACAAAATACATAAATTTTCAACCAAATCATTAAATCTGCAAGTGAAGAATCAATTTTTTTTAGTAAAAAGTTGAATTTTTTAAACAAGGGAGATGAATTTTTCTTGAAAAAATAAAAAAAAATTCAAAAAAAATAGTTAAATTTTCTACCAAAAAGGACGAATATTTGAACAAAATACAGAAAGTTACAACTAGAAAATAAATTCCTTTTCAACTAAATAATTAAAGTTAAAAAAAATTTCAACAAAGAGATAAAAAATTTTCTGAAAAAATACATAAATCTTCAACCAAATAAGATGAATTTTTTAAACAACATAAATGAATTTTTCTTTCAAAAATAATAAAAATTTTCCAAAGAAATAGTTGAATTTTCTACCAAAAAGGACGAATTAAAAAAAATACAGAAAGTTACATCTAAATAATTTAACAACCTACGATCAATAATAAAAATAATTAAACTTAAAAAAAATTTCAACAAATTGGAGAAAATTTTTTTAAAAAAATACATAAATCTTCAAGGAAATAATTGAACTTTCAAAGAAAGAATTAATTTTTTACGTAAAAAATTTGAATTTTTAAACAAATGAGATGAGTTCTGTGGCAAAAAAATAATTCGGTTTAAAAATTTAACAATTTCGTAAAAAATTAAACTATTTGGTTGATATTTATACTAATTTTTAAACTAAAATTTAACTAATTCGTAGAAAATTAACTTTTTTGATGAAAAATTATTTTTCCCGATTGCAAATTTATCTGTTTTAAAGGTAACTTGTCTTTTTGGCTGTAAAATTCAACAATTTTGTTGATCACATTTTCGAAAAGAATTCTGATTTTAATTTAGAACAAAGAATTTTCTAATAATAATTATTATTCAGATATAAAACAAGTAATCTTTCTGATGAATTACAATTTCAAAAAATAATAATAATTTTATCTAGGAATGAAAAATTTTCGAGAAAATTTATAATTCTGACTTAAAACAAAGAATTTGACAAAAATTGTAATTTTTGTTATAGCAAGAAAGGTGAAAACACAATAACAATTTAAATTTAAAATGTCGAGATTTTTAAAAAAGTATTACCATTAAAGTTTGGAACTGGATTTTTTTAAGATTATAATTTATATCCGAAATAACGAATTTTTTAAAAGAACAACAATTTTGATTTTTTTGACAATCCTGATTTGAAACAGGAAATTTTTGTACAAAAATGATAATTCTAATCAAAAAAAAAAATTGTTACGACAGAATTATAAATCAGATCCAAAACAAAAAATTTAAAAAAAACACTATAATACTAATGTGGAAGAGATGATTTTATGAAAGAACCACAATTCAAAACAAAATTAATTTGGATCTAAATTTTTCTTCTATCATTTTAATCATTATCGGTCAATGGAAATTTTTACAAAAATTAAAATTCTGAGTTGGTACATTAAATTTTTGAAAAATATTATAACTCAGATCAGAAAGGAGGATTTCTTTTAAAGGTTCACAATTTTTTTTCTCTATGAAGGGGATTTTGTAAGCAATAATTTCATTTTGATTTTGCAGAGTAAACTGTCGAAAAAAATAATAATTCTGTAGAGGATTTTACTTCTCAGTAGGAACAAGAAATTTTTGAAAAAACAAATTTTTTATAAAGAGTTTTAATTCAGATTTAGAACGGAAAATTTTATTCAAAAAATGATCATGATTTTGACTAAAAGCAAGGGATTTTCTAGACAGGGAATTTTAGTAAAAAAAATTATAATACAGATATGGAATTAGAAATTTTCAAAAAGAGTAACATTTTAAACTTGCGACGTAGAATTTTTGAAATGAATTCTGACTTAGCTGGAAATGAGAAATTTAAAAAAAAATTTATTTTGATCTGAAAGGAATTTTATAAAAGCATTTAAAAAAATTAAATTCATTAAAAAAAGGGATTTTAACCCGAACAGTTCAAATTGTAACCACAAAAGATAAAATTTCGACCAAAAGAGATCATTTTTCAACAAAACAATAATAATTATAATATTATTATTATTACACCATTAAGCCGTTTCCCTTTCGGGGTAGGCGTGTCTCACTCGGTAGGGAGGGGAGTAGTGT